>VZTA01013356.1:0-12970 GCA_013398855.1 Mohoua ochrocephala
CGAGGGAAGCGACGCGGCGGAGTTTCTCTTGCAAATGAAGAAAATGGCTCTGCTCAGGGCTGCCTGTGGGTCTCTTCTTTAGGCTGCAGTTTAGAAAGCAGCGGTCAGGAAATCAGCAGCTGGCTGGATAAATGAAATAACAATTGCACTTTGGAAACAGTTTCTAACACAAATGGGAAAGTAATGAAAGATAGTGGGATCAAATCTTTTTCTATCAGCATGCAACTCTTTAGCTTCCTTCTTTCAGCCCGGTAGTAACATTGCTGAGTAACCGATTGAATTACCAGCCTGCTATATGTACCTAGAAGAAATTAGCTACAAAGCTCCCAGAAGAATGGAACATTATTTAGTGTCTGAGAAGTGACCCTGGTTACCTAACTCTTTGTCCTGTCATATTTACAACAAGGCTTTGCTTGTTTTTAAATTTATTATAGATAACTTTTTTGTAATGCGTTCACATCTGTTAGCTCCAGTTTCTAATTTTGCATCTAATTTTTCTCAATATAAATGTTAATTTTAAGATTATCATTATCTTCATTTACATCATATTGCTAATGTGGAGTTATGGTCTGAAAAAAGCCCACTAGTAATAAGTGAGGAAACTGAGCCAGCAAGCCACTCAAAACACAGACATCATCCTCTGATAAAGAAAGGTCTAATTAAAGCTGATGGCGCATCAGGGGTGATTGCTTTGCTTTTCTTTTTTTTCCATTTTTAAAAAGATAAGAAATATGCTATTTGGCATATGTCCAAAACACACACAGTTCATTTGCAATGATCCTTAAAAGTGTAAGTCAGGGCTTAGTCTAAGATGAATAAGAAAGAATGTGCAAGAATAAAAATGCCAAAGTGGCTTCACGAAAACCTAACTCCCATATAAGTAAAACAATGAGGTATGAGACACAATGTATTAACTATAATTAAACATGTAACACTCTCTTCATCTGCTTTATTATAAAATAAAAGGTAATGAAGGGAAAGAGGAACTCTGATGTCTGTTTTAGTGTCTGCTGGACTCAATTCAGAAGCTGTCTTGCTCAGCTCACCCTTGGCTTTGCTACTCACAACTGCTTTCCACATGGACATTATTATTCATCTTGGATCTGCATGCTGGAAAGCAGTCTGGGTTTAGTCCTTGTCACCCATCAATAACAGGTATTTGGAGTCTGGCGGACAGTTCCAAGAAAGTTAATTTCTTGCTTGCTTATCCTGTAAGCATATGTAGCAAACCTCCTAGCCAGCAGCACTGCAATCTCTTCCAAAGCAATTGTGTTCAGGTAATGGGTAGTTAGGGAGATAATGCCAATTTTGTAACTCTATTCCGAAGAATCCTGAGGCAATTAAGAAAGTTTATGCAGTATAGCTCTTATTCACCTACATCACAACCAGTCACAAGAGGAAGTTTAGAATGACTTGGCTCTATATGTTATGTATTTTACAATCCTTCTCTGAATACTAATGTGATTCTAAGTTAAGAAAATTGTGGAAGAAATTGTAGAATATTCTTACCAGTCCAAACTAAACCCCTTGGAATTATATGGCATTTTTCTTTTTCATGTTGCAGATGTCTTTCTCTAAATGATGAATTAATATTAGGAATAGGATTAGTATGATTGCTAGTCCTAATTAAAGCCTAGTTTTATGTCTAAGTTTTGACCGAGATAAGATGCTTCAAAGAGAAATGCAAGAACTATCACTGTCAGTAAGCCTGGAGTGATCTGCCCCCTGAAGGAGACCTCTAACGCTAAAGACCTGAAATGTGTTTTTGATATTTTTTTCATATTCTTTGTCACTTTTCTCCTGGATAAGAGGACTGAAAAAAATGGGGTGACATATGCGCAGATTTCCATATTCCACTCCTGACAGTCATCTGCTGTCTTCCTACTCTGCCATCACACAGAGAAGGAAGAAGAAGCCTGCTGATTATCTTGTGTAAATACAAGCTGGGTGTATTTTCTAGGGGAATAACAAAACTTTTGCAAGGATCTTAATGTAAAGGAGCCCATTGTATAAGTCACTTAAACAGATAACCTAAATCCCACGGAGAGCAGAGTGCAAGAAAGGAATGCAAAATTTTCTTTAGCTACTTTGTAGAAAACGTTTATTTTCAGGAAGCAGGACAAAGAAGTAAGACCTTTGGCGTACTGATGTGCCCTTGTGAAAGATCTCAGATACTGGAACAGTCATATATAGCATGGCATGCTGAACTCACGAAAGCTTAAACAGTTTTCTTTGAAGAAATACAGAAATTACCTTAAAGGACAGGGAACAAGTTACTGCATCTATAAAATCTGCTTTGATAGGACAACAGAATTAGTGTAGGTATTCTGAGTTTAATGTTTATCCATTCCCCAACTGACTCCTTGCTAGGCTGTCTCCTAGGGGTCTGTATGTCATCAACATCTCTTTTCATCAACGTGGGAGTGAGCACAGTAAGTGTAAAATGTGCTACACCTGCTGTGTACACACAGGAGAACACTGACGAGCATCAGACTTCCTCAGATGCTGGAAGAAAACAACTGTCCCTCCTGGCAGAAAATTCAGGTGGTGCTAACTTACCCTGCTTGCTGTTTTCCACGGGGCCATAGAACAAAGGTAGGTACTGTGGAGACTGTAAGACAAGTAGGCAAAGAAGTGTTATTTTTAAACTATGGGTAGTATTATTTATATGTCTGGTTTTGCCTGAATTTTACAGAAGAGAAGAAGTTAAGAAAATATGAAGAGGCTGGAACACCAATGTGTTCAGCCTTGGCTGAGGTCCATTTAAACATAAATGTTGCATTGAAAGAGAAAACTAGGATTTTTCATTTTAAAGTATTAAAATGTGAAAAAAACCCACTATGATGGCCTAGCTGATTGGATCAAAAGATGTAATAACATAAACTTCATTACTAAAGTTGGGTTTCAGTAATGTAATTTAGTCATTAGTAGAGATATTTTTAAAAATATCAGTTTAGAGAGAGAATTGAAATAGTCTCCTCAAATGTTTCAACCACATAAGAAAAATTGACTTTTAAGGAAATATAATTTTTATGTACTTCCTGGAATATGGTGTTTTCCACAAATCCAGGGAAAAGCATTGAATCAAAAAAGTTTTCCAGAGAGCCTAGTTGTATGAAAGAGGGGACAAAAAATCTATATTAGGTTTTACTGTACCAGGTTGTACATTATGGTTTATTGTGCTGTCTTTTATTTATTTCTGGTGCTAGCAAAATATGATCAGTATACTTGATATTTTATTGTTTGAAGTTTTCTATGGCCCAATATATTTCCAAGTTCATTCTTCTCCAAAACATTCTATATTAGTTTCCTGGGACCACACACACAGGCACACCCACCTCTATGTATTGCTACAGAGACTTGCAGACAAGTGGCGTTCCTTAGGGGTTGGTATTGGGACCAACACTGTTTAACCTCTTTATTGGTGACACAGACAGTGGGACCGTGTGCATCCTCAGCAAATTTTCCAATGACATCAAACTGTGTGGTGCAGTCTGCAGTTCCTCACTGGAGGGAAGGGATGCCATTCAAATGGACCTTGAGAGGCTTGAACTTACAGCAGCCTTCCAATACCTAAACAGGGCCTAAAAGAAAGCTGGAGTGGGATTTCTTATAAGGTCATGTAGAACAAGGGGAAATGGATTTAAATTGAAAGAGAATAGGTTTATATTAGATATTAGGAAGAAATTCTTTACCTGGAGGGTGGTGAGGCACTGGAACAGCTTGCACAGAGAAGTTGTGGATATCCTATCCCTGACAGTTTCGAGGCAAGGTTGGATGGGGCTTTGAGCAACCTGGTCTAGTGGAAGGTGTCCCTGCCCATGGCAGGGGAGTTGGAACTCAATGATCTATAAAGTCCCTACAGCACACAACCCAGACCATTATATGATACTGTGGTATAGATTTATAAGAGTTCCTAATTTATTCTTTGTATCTTAAAATTATCAATGAAAAAGAAATTAGTGAGCAATATTTAGTGAAATAATGTGAATAATGATCACATAATAATGTGAATAATTCATTGAAAACAGTGAATAATAATATCTCTATTTAGAAATACTAGTGTACTAAGTAATATAGTACTAAATACTATAACCTTACTAGGTTCACACAAATTTTTTTGTAAAAAATCAGATCCAGGTCTCCATAAACCATCCATATGATGCTGTCTAATTGTAGTCACTTTTCTTTGAAAATTCACCTATTTGCATATACTAGACATTCTTGCCAATATCTAAAATATCTACCTGTAGCAGTCTGTATTTGCACTTACCTATGATGCATCTACAGCAAGACCAAGTTTAAGATAGATTCTGCAGTCATGTTTGAAACTTGTCAGGCTGACAACTTTCATGCTTTTTAACTTACAGGTATCCTACACAGTGCAGAAAAATAAAAATATGGTTGCAGTGTGCATGGAAGAGTAAATGATTGCTCTGTCCATTGCAGACGTTCTCCTCAGAAAAGATCTAAATTAAGTCATAGTCAATATTCTGTATTCTTTATGTCTCTTGTGGTCTTCCTGGGTAGCTCTGCTGCTTATAAATACCTTCCAAACTTGTTTCACTCTGCTGCTCAAGCTCTTATAAGAAAAACAAGTTTCTACAGCAGAGATAATATCATTTAGAACTGACTTCTTATTCTCTGAATTGAATAGATAGGTTTTTACCTCTCTTTAATCCTTTAAAAGAATACATTTTGAGGGGCTAATCCAATACATAATCTCAAAAAGCAACTGGAATGAGCAGCTAAACATTGTCTCTTTGGTTACCCCCAGGCTAAATTCACTATCTTAGAACTCTGGACTAGAAAAATGTATTTCATATACTATCTGTTGGTTAATGCGACTTTGCTTGTCTCTTCAACAGGGTTTTGATATGAAGCATTTGAAACTTTAAAAATTGAAACATTTGAAATATCCTGTTAATAACAAGGACCTGATGTCATTCTGCTAAATCTTTATATGTCTCTATAGATATATATTTGAACTGCAACAATAAAATGACCTGTCAGAGTAGTAACACCTGAGGGAGTAAAGGGCAGCAATCAGACACCTGTTCATCAGGTTTTCCAGTGACTCCTAGAATAACAGACTCAGCCTATATAATAGGTGTGAAGAAAACCAAACCAACAGGGAAACTTGTTTGTCTTGACCTCTTTTCATTAGCAAATGATGGTTCTATTTCTTGGTCTGCCCTCTTCTAATGCCCTTCAAAGGGAAGTTTTTTGCTAGATCCTTTGCCTTGCCTGGGTTAAAAAAAAAAAAAAAATCATTAAAACAATACTGTCAGGGGATATTGCTTCACCATGGACTATAGTGAGAAAGAAAACAGTTAGAAAGATAGGAGATGGGAGAATGAATCTGTGTTAGTAATATCCCTAGTCAGTATAGACAGGGATTAACTGTTCTTTTGACCACTTCATAAATCACCTCATTAATCCATGTATATCTGCACACACAACGTATTTCCTTTGCTCTCCAGCAAGGGAAATGAGATTTTCCTTGTTTGGAGAATAAGAGAACTTTGAAGATTTATGAAATAACTGCTCACAATGTGTAGTGTGTATGAAGGTACATTTGCTAAATCATTACAGAATCACAGAATCAATTAGGATGGAAAATGCCTCTGAGACTGTCGAGTCCAACCTATGACCAAACACCACCTTGTCAAATAGACCATGTCAGCAAGTGTCATGTCCAGTCTTTCCTTAAAAGGGATGGTGACTCCACTACCTCCCTAGAGAGGCCATTCCAATGTGTCATCCTCTTCCTATGAAGAAATTCTTCCTAATTCAAAGAAATTAATTACTGGTAAATAGAACTGCTAGACAGTGAGATTGAGCTTTTGGCAACTAATTATCCACACTGCTTTACACCCTGCCAAATAAAACAGGAATAATGAATGTATCTAGGACCAAGGGACAGGGTGTGTTCAGACTGCACTGCATTTGTCCTTCTGGGCTACGTATGATATTCCTGGAACTGTAGTATATAATTATCATTTTCTGTGTGCTGTTTGTATTCTAGGGTTTGTAGGGTAAAGGTAGCAAAGGTGATTTCCATTTGTTCATTTTGTGCAAGAGGAATGATTCAAGGACCCTAATACTCTCATCTGGTACATGGGCATTGTCTCAAGAGTGTTTTTTGGCAAAACCCATAGAATAAAACATGGCAACAGTTATGTAGTAGGACAGAGGCAGGTGAGCAATTGAGTCAGCATCCTGATTCTGTTCAATGTAGTGATATAAACAGTATCTTGGTCCGATTCAGTGTGCTAAAGGTTAGACAAGCATGATATTCTTCAAATGTGAAGGACAGCGCATGGTTTATAGTGTGAGCTTTTCCAAAACGAAATGTTGGACTTCGATGTGAAGTATCCATTGCATGATTTTTCTCTGCTGCCCTTCCACAAGGCAGTATCTTGCATCTGTTGGAGTTAGAGCAGCAACCACACTCCTCTAGGAAGTCTCTATCCTTTTCTCCATGTCCAAACAGTCTTTTAAACTTGAATTAATTTCTAATAACCTAAAAATACATATGGTCATTCACTTATGATAATTAAAAGCTACCTCTGTGGAGACATGTGTCAGAATGGAGCAATTTTTGTTGGAGTTTTCTATGCTATGTGTTTTGCCAGTAGTGAACATTGCCAGTAGGTTGAGGGAGGTGATCTTGCCTCTCTACTCGGCCCTAGTAAGGCCACATCAAGAGTGCTGTGTCTGGTTCTGGGCTCCTCAGTACAAGAGAGACATGGGGCTCCTTGAGCAGGTCTAGCAGAGAACCTTGAGCATGATGAGGGGACTGGAGCATCTCCCCAGTGAGGAAAGGCTGAGAGAGTTGGGCCTGTTCAGCCTCAAGAGAAGACTGAGGCTGAACAGGTCTATCAGTGTCTGAAAGACAGAGTGTCAAGGGGATGGATCCAGGCTCTTCTCAGTGGTGCCAAGCAGTAGGACAAGAGACAGCGGGCAGAAACTGAAGCAAAGGAAGTTGCATCTGAATATGAGGAAGAACTTCTTTACGGTGCAGTGACCACACACTGGAACATGCTGCCCCAGAGAGGCTGTGGAGTCTCTCTCAGTAGAGATATTCAAGAACTGTCTGGACACCATCCTGTGCCATGTGCTCTAGGATGACCCTACTTGAGCAGGGAGGTTGGACCAGATGACCCACTGTGGTCCCCTTCAACCTTACCCATTCTGTGATTCTGACCCAGTCAATTTATGGAAAAGTTTTTCTAGAATTTAGCAATATTTTCCCTGTTTAAAAATGTTCTGATGGTAATAAGTTTCAGAGGAAAGATTATCCTAATAACATTAAGATTAAAAATTCACTGGCCTTTTTCAGAAAGAAATGAGACTAATTATATGAGCTAATTAAACATCATTAAAGGTACTTACTATTTGAGGGGTAAAAGATGGTTTGTTGTTTAATAATTGTAATAGAAAACCAAACTATGATATGCCTTTAAGTCACTGCTTAAGTAAAGCTGAGCATATATTAGGTACATACATAAATGCATGCAGTAATTTCAGCAATATGCACTTTGTAATTATCCTCGATCTATTATTGAAACTATGGGGAAGCTAGAGCTAATCTGAAAAAAAACCCCAGATATTTTTAAAATAAGGCAATGGATGTAGGAATATGCAAATATGAACGTGCACACAGTGATAAAATGGAATATCTGCAGCAAAGGCAAATTAAATGTGTAATTCAAAATATTTCTTTCCTAATGTGGACCTGTAAATGCAGAAATGGGATAATAGCAGGATAATAGCATTATCTTTGGTACATTTTTCAGATCTTCAGTCAAACTGTGTGATGCCTAACAATGAATTTGTGTAGTTCAACGTGTTTGGATTTCTTCTAAATTTAACTTTATTTCTGAATGTCTGGGCTATATTACATCCAGGGTCAGATGCAGAATTGTCATTGTTTTACATTAAGTGTCGTTTCCACAATAATTCTATCATAGCAGAGCTTTATCGCTTAATCTGAAAATATTTTAATTCAATTTCCAACTCTGGAAAAAAAAAAAATAAAGGCTTGCAATATGAAAAATAATCACAAATCAAAGAACTGTCACTATAAGCAAATTTTTTGTGCTGTTAAAATTATCCTCTTATAATAAATAGGATATTACTCTATATATGGTTTTGCGAGAGCTGGTTTACCTTGAGATTGAGATTTTTCTCTTGAGAATAAAATAGTTGGGAAATTGAAATTGATGGGGAATTTTATGTAAAATATACTATGTACTCATGATAACTTTTTTCTTTCTGCTTAGTAATAAATAATGTGTCTTATTGCAAATTTTTAATATAGAAAGTAGCTCATTGAGGTAATTAAATTTAAGATTTAGTAATAGTAAGAATGTATAAGAAATAATAGAACAGAAAGAACGGTGTTTTTATGGTGGCCAAAAGAAATCTTTGAAGAAACTGAAGGTGAAAACTATTTGAGAATGGATTGGCTAATAAGCTCCCTGTTTTGAGAGCAGTAGACTAAACATACACAGACTATCCAGTGAGTTTTACTGATCAAGATATACATCAAGTGAGTTAACAGCTCCTTAGGTCACCTTATGGAATTGAGAGATCCATCAATCTTACAAAATATATGCCTAAGATTTTGGAAATAATGGTAGGAAAAAGAACCTATTAGAACTGCTAGAAATTTGAAAACCAAAATCTTAATCATTCACAGGTTATTTCAATGACATTTTGTTCCTATCAAGTACTGCTGTTTCAAAATTGCAATGAGAGAAAATATGGTCTGGTTTTGGCAGAAGATGTGGACAAATATATAAACATAAACTGATAGTGTAAATAGCCACTAATATTAATGAACTTTATTACTAATAAACTCACAAGTAATTATTACTAACAGTGATAACATAGAACTTTAAATTTATATCAATAACCAACTTTGTTTGTTTTTTTAATGTATCTCTATTTAACACCAACTATTTAGTGAACTCTTCTTTAATGCATTATTCATCATAACACAGCTGTCCCTAAGGCAAAAGACAGGCACAAATCTCTCATGGATAGCAAAAGTTGCAACTGTCTGGGATAATTTGAGACTATGCTATTTTGTTGTCCCAGGTGGCTCTAATGGGTTTTAACTTCAGAGGTGTCCACATTCAGCTGCCATCTGGTAAAGTTGGTTGTGTGCAGAAAGCCTTTGAGGGAAGGTGCCCAGCAAGAGTGCTTGTGCACACCCAGGCAGAATGATTATATTTACACTGTGTTTTCAGGATGATGACAAAGTCTTCCAGACCCACACCACCTCCAGCAAAGTTTTACCTCTGCAACACGGAAATAGCTGTGCTGTGGCAATCAATATTTTTAGACTGCACCTGCTAGCCAGAAGGTGAGGCAGGAAATGAAAACAATAATAATTGCAGTGAAAAGCATGAAGGAACGGTTGTGGAAGGGCACCAGTAGCTCCTGGTACAATGACTGAAGTAAAATAAACAGCAAATACGAGATGGCTGGTGATCCATCTCCATATACTTAAAAGGAAAGAATGGAAGACCATGAAGGTTTTATAATGAAACACAGTCAGCTACAAAGTAGCTGTTAAATGTGCCACACAGTAAAAGAGTTATAAACTCCTCTCCATAATTAAAACTAAATAATAACACCAGGAAATTAAGCTATATACTTTCTTTTATTTTTTTTAGAATAATATAC
Source organism: Mohoua ochrocephala (assembly GCA_013398855.1). Classification (NCBI taxonomy): domain Eukaryota; kingdom Metazoa; phylum Chordata; class Aves; order Passeriformes; family Acanthizidae; genus Mohoua; species Mohoua ochrocephala. The sequence continues at coordinate 9,700 of VZTA01013356.1, forward strand.
TTTACTGTTTCTATTAAGATTTTTGGGCCAAATACATGTCTACCATAAGTTATTTGAATTCATAAAAGTCAATGGAGTTACTCCTGCTAACATTCATGTGAATTTGTCCCTCGATTTTCTAAATTGGCCATTTCTTCTCTTGAGCTTCTCAGAACTGAAGAAGACACAAACGCATTTAATTTTGTCTCCAATCTCAGGAGGGATTCTGAAGGTTAGGGAAACTTTCCCTAAATGTGAGAATCTGGGGTGGGATGTGTGTAAGTGTGTGGAGCTGGAGGGGTGGAGGTGGATTTTTCTCTTAAACCTGAACCCTGAGCCTGAGCTGCTTGGGTTTGATAAGGAGGGAAGATATGAAAATTCAGAACTGAATTAAAAATATTTTTTTAGCTTGGGCCATGTCACTTTTAAATCTAGTTTATATACAAGCTTCATTTTATGTATCAAATACTGCATTACTTCCCTTATATGTAGTCTAGTTTACAGCTCTTTTGACAGTATATAGAATGAGAATATGCCAATATATATTTTCACATATTGCATTTAAAACAGGATGCAGTTCAGTAAAAAACCACAAAAACTAAATTTTTGGTTTTTTATTTAAGTTCAAGTGAAGATCTACAGGCGTTTGAGAACTTTCTTTGAAAGACGTGGTTACAGTTGGTTTTATTTTCATTTGCATAAAACTAAACAAATAAACATGAAAAAAATTAGTGTCAGAGTTGATTAGCAATATGAAGCGATCGACACTTTTTGTGAAACACTGTTGAGCTGTAAATGCTAATGCCTTTAGGCTCTTCTGTGGTAAATAGAAGGAAGAAGAGCAGTTTTTCTAAAAGCACATAAATTAAGGTTTCCAAGAATCACCTTCCCTCTCAAAAAAAACCCACAAGCCCTACAATGCTTCCAATGACTGTAAAGGATGTCTGACAAATAGCTGTGCTTGACAACAGCAATTGTGAAAATACCTCCTGAGTTATTTCATTTTTTTTACCGAAACCACTAGCAATGAAAGACATACAACTTTCTGGATAATTGGACTACATAGCGGGTTGGTTCCTTTCTGCTGCTTCAGAAGAGGAGGCTGTAGCTAGAGGAAATTTCCTGGTATTGACTGGTAGTAACTGAGCATCTGTGGTGGTGCATTCCCCCCCACCACCTCCTTTCCCAGGCAGCAGTGTGATGTGAGAAATGCTCGTTAGGCCTCAGCACTGGCAACAGCACCGGGGCTTAGTTCTTCCCGAGCTTATCACAAACACTGCCTGCTCATAGGAACTGCTAACGAGCTCCTGTTTTCCTCATGAACAGCCTTGGAAAATGTTTTTCTTGCCTGAACAGCATACCATTACTGTTCTCACACTTTCACAGAAAGTGCCAACCCAAACTGTGGCCAGGATGAAACATTTTTATGAATAAAGCCCACTCTCTTACGACCCTATGAACAGTGGTCCAAGATGAGACCCTTTGAGCTCTCCTGGACCACAATGGGCTGCATCCAGCAATCTTCCTCTGAGTGGAATGCCTCTTAGAGCTAGCAAACTCACATTTGCTATACTTGGAGAATCGCTGAACAACAATGAATCCTAGGCTGATACCCTCACTCCTTGAGGCCCAACCCTTTGCCTGTCAGGAGATGTAAAAGCATCTGAAGTGCGTATTTCACTGACCTCCAGAGGGAATTTTTCACAGGTACCTTGCTTGCACTGACCCTTTATGTCTGTGTGCATGCACATGTGCATATGCTACAGCAAATCTGGGAGAAACGCTGCTTTCTTAGATATTTAANTGGATATTCAAGTGAGTTAGGCCTGTAAATAAGCTTGTGACTTATGACTTAATCTTACTTAAATGCTGCTAAGTGTTGCTCTTTTGCTAAGTTGCTAAGTATAACTTCGAAGCTATAAGTTAGGTTAAATGCTGTTAAGTGTTATTCCTTTGTTAAATTTTTAAGGTTATGTTATAAATTAAGTTTAAGGTATAAGTTAGGTGTAAGTTAAGTGTTGTTCCTTTGTTAAATTATTAGGTTTAAGGTGTAAGTTAAGTTAAAGTACTGTTCAGTTTGAGTGCTGTTAAGCTTTTAGGTTATGTTCCTTTCTATCCTTGCCCTCACTGTCTTTTGTCACATGCACCTAAACATCCCACCCCGCCGCCCCACCCCTAGATAGTTATCAGTTCATTTCTGTTTTGATTGCCTGGATTTTGTTTGGTTTTGTTGTTGCTTGTTTTTGCTTGGTGTGCCTTGACTGTCCTGTAAGCAGTAGAGTGAATCTCACCAATGAAGTTTGTCGTGCTGTTGCTTAATATTAAATCTGGTTTTTGCTCATACTCTTGCCAGTGATTTTTTAAGTGATCTCAGACACTCATTCATAACAGCATCTTGCAATGTAAAGTTTGAAAGACAGCATTTTCTTATTAGTAGAAGTAGTTATTACCTGACTTGTCCACTTCTGACTGTAAATAGTCAGGAATGAGAGCTGTAAAAAAAATGAAGCATTTGAAATACAAATAAAAAACAACAGGTAATGTAGGCCTGTTACTAAGTGAAGGGGGAACCCAGGTAACAGAAAACACAGAGAAGGCAGCGTTCCCAAATGCCTTCTTTGCATCGGTCTTCGCTGGCAAGACCAGTCCTCAGTAATCTTGGTCCAAGATATCAGGGCAAAGGAACATTGGAAGAAAACTTTCCCTTGGTCAAAGAGGATTGGCTTAGAGAACACCTAGGTAAACTTGGCATCGACAAACCCATGGACCCTGATGGGATGCACCCATGAGTGCTGAGATAGTTGGCAGGCATCACAGCCAGACCACTTATGATCATCTTTGAAAGACTGGGGACATTGAAAGAGGCGGCTGAGAGCTGGAAGAAAGCAAACGCCTCCCCAGTCTTCAAACTGCAAAAAGGAAGACCCAGGGAACTACTGGACAGTCAGACTCACCTCAATCACTGGAAAGATGATGGAGCACCTCATTCTAGAGGCCATCTCTCTCCACATGGATGACAAGAAGGTGATCAGGAGTAGTCAGCATGGATTCATTAAAGGCAAATTGTGCTTGATCATCTTGATTGCTTTCTACAACAAAAAAAACTACCAGGATGGATGAAGGGAGAGTAGTGGGTGTTGTCCACCTTGACTTCAGCAAGGCTTTTGGCACTGTCTCTCACAGCATCCTCACAGGCAAACTTAGGAAATGTGGACTGAATGAGAGGATGGGGAGGTGGATTGAGAAATGACTGAATTAGAGATTCCAGATGGTTGTAATCAGTGGCACAGGG
>VZTA01013359.1:0-44181 GCA_013398855.1 Mohoua ochrocephala
AAAAAAAAAACCCCAACCCAACTGAGTCAGAGAAATCTGATGATTCATCCAAAGCCAAGGGAAGAGGAAGGAAAGAGATGTAAAACAAGTGAATGATATCCAGTGCATCCAGGTCACCAATTCGGGTAACTCAGCAGGGAACTGGACAACCTCCCCCACAGGAACAGTCACAAATTAACGATCCCTAATTAAGCCAATTCCTTATGTTACACTCCTCAATGAAATGAGGTACGATGGAGGTCTGGAGAGATGAATACCAAAGCAATATTCCCAAGTGCACAGGCAGTAATGGAGCAGGGATGAACGCCCGCTTGCTCCCTAAGGATCAGGGTGCCGGCTGTGCCCCGATGTCAGAGCTCCCACCTGAGCTCATGGAACACCATATTCATTCCTTCTACCTATCAGTGTCCACCTGTGATCTGTAAAGGACACTTGACTCGCAGAAAGACGATGAAGCAATGATATTAATTAGACATTTTATAACTGAAAATCTCTGTTCTTCACCATTCTACCACTCTGCAGCAAAACGCTCCCTTAGCCTTTCACACACAGAGAAAAAATCACTACTAAATCCAATTCCTTTAACACGCGGATCCTTTTCTTGATGTGTTCCTCCCCAAAACGTCGGCGCAACATTCTTTTGCTGCCTCGTGGCACAATCATCCTCCCATCAGCAGCACTCAGACCTTGGTTCTTGACTCCTGTGGGATCCAGAGGGGCACTTTTCCCTCAGACACAGCTCTAAATGCCAGGTCACTTGTTCTGCAGCTGTGAGAACGAGTTGAACAGAACCAGTGCAATGAGAAACCTGGTTAGGAAATCAGGTTAATCCTAATACCAGGCAACCTTTTCTCACTGATCTTTCATACTTCCTGCAAGAAGGGAAAATAAAGTTTCAGGGCTGGCCATTGCCAGCAATCCTCAGGGAGCCCAAAGGCTGTGATGGGAACTTCAAAAAATCTGTCAGAAGCATTCGGAGTTCTGAGGGAGACAAATGTTCGTGTTCCAGCCCCCTCCCTGAAGAAACCCTTTCATGAGTGGCATCAAGAACTGCTCTTCGTTGCAAAGCAAGTAACAAGCAAAAGGTTTTGCCAGTGCTTTCTGAATGTGGCTGTTTTGGTGTTCCACAAGTGCCGTGGCAAGGCGAAAATACAGACAGATTTGGTAAAGCCACTCCTTCCCAAAATGCTGGTTTTAAAAGTAAAAATGCCTCTGTTATCACCTTCATGGTGAAATTATCATTTATTCAATGCCAGGCTGGGCATTTGGAGTTTTATTGAGAAATGCTCAACTATCCAAACTCTACCCCAGTAACCCCCAGCTCTGGGGACCGACCCATCGTCACCCACCAGCTCTGGGGACAGGACAGCAGCACCCCAGAGGTGTTGGGAGACCCCAAAAACACCCCTTTCCCAGGAATTCACCAACATTCTTCCAGAGAAAATCTCAGATGTAAACCTTTCAGAGAGAGATGAAAATCCTGTGTAATGAGCAGGGGTTTGGCAAAAATGGCACATCTTGATTTGGGGGATAAAGGTTCTAATGTTGAAATGGACTGGATTCATGAGAAATGCTTTTATTATTTTTTTCTGTGGCAAAGAGGAAAAAAAAGAAATGCTCTTTTCTGGGACAGCTTGTTGAGGAAACGAGGCTCTTTCCCCTCGTGCAACCTGTCCCATCCATCCAAACCCCTCCATCACCGGCAAGCAGGGGAGTTGTAAAAGCAAGGAACTCCAGCTCAGTGCTCCCACTGAGAAAAAAGCCATTGCAAATTCTGTTTGAGAGCAGCTGACTGGCAAACCTCGGCGCGTTTGCTGGCAGCTCGGGCGGGCTGTGCAGAGCATGGGCTGCGAGGAACCCGCGATTATCTCCTGCCTGCTGGGGAAGGCACAACAGGCACGAGCTCTGCCCCGTGCAGGGACTGGGAATGCCAGGCAGTAGGAAACCAAGACAGCCTTTTAGGTTCACAGGTTACGGAATATCTTGTTTTGTCAGAAAAGCTCGGTTTTTAATTACCTGGAGAGGATTGCTTTCCCTGTTATTTTGTGCTCTAGGGTCATTATTAACTTTTTAACATAAATCTGCATTGTAGAACTGTAAACCCGAGTTGGTTAATGAAAACAACCACCCTGTAGGGACACAGCAGCTCAACAGATGATCAAAAAGCCTTTTTTGCATCTTTAATCTGCAGGATTTCATGAAAGAATTAAGAAAAATAAGCGTTTCTCTAACACGGGCATGAAGCATCCTTGAAAATACCAATCCCTCCCCCAAAACCAGTTTGCCCAGAACCACTGCACAGCAACAAAGAGTCCCTCAAATCCGAAACGAAATCATTAAGCAGCAAGAACTCAGTGCAGAGCTCTCCTTGCCCAGTGGAAGAGGTTTCATAGCCCTCCCGTCCGCACCCTGCGCTCGTTCATTAATTCCCAAATGAGCGATGACGAGCGCAGACAGTGTCCCTTTGTCTCCCGCCCGAGTCCCTCGTTAGTGGGCGTCCCCTCACCCCTCTCCCCGAGACACCACAACTTGTGCTGTGACGACAGAGACCTCGTGGGGAGCTCCAGCCGACACCAACTGACCGGGCAAAAAAGATCGTGGGCATTCCTCAGCAGCCTCTTCCCAAGGAAAATCCACCGCGGGCGCATCCCGGCGGCCTCGCACCTTCCAGCAGCGCTTCTCCCACGGCCAGCAAAGCCCCAGCCCTGGGCTCTCGCAGGAATCCACCGAGCAGCTGTCGGTGCCCGCCCGCCGTGCAGCAGCTTACAGGGAAAGAAGCCTTTGGAAAAACGTGCCCGTTAAATCTGGAGAGCGAGAACAGCACCCAGGTTCTCGAGTTTAATGAGGCACCAGCACTTAGGGCTGACTCTTCCTAAATGGATATATGGAAATAATTCCCTTGTAATGAACTCCCGTGGCAACTGCCTGTGCCCTTCCTGCTAATGATAATAAATTCCATCCAAAATTATTCCAGGCACTGAATAGCCCCTGTCCTGAACTTAGCCCCGTGCAAGGACAGAGGAACGAGTACACTGAGGGGAAAAGGTGCATCAGGCCACTGAGCAATTACTCATTGCCCTGGTTTGCCACGCTCAGACACGACCAACGATTTTGGTTTTGGCAGGATAAAAAATGCTAAGCTTGGCAGGGAAGTGTTTAGAAGAAATTGATTTTTTTTTTTTTTCAAATGGAGTAGTGAGGAAATATGCAAAGCGAGAATTCTCCGAGAGATATCTGCCGGCTTGGAAATCCTATTTCCAGGCAGCCACAGAAGATGGTACAGCCAAAAAAACAGGTTAAAACCCACGGGCTGTCGGTACAACTGAACAATGATCCGTCTTAGAGCTGCACTGGAATAACTTCCACTGCAGCAATTGATGATGTGGCCTGACAGGAAGGGTTTGGAGGGAACATGTCAATAGCTCAGCAGCATTTAAAGAACACCCCCAAGTCACTTGTCACGTCTCTGTCAGGCCAGGCTCGGGCGAGGCGCCCTGTAACCACAGCAGCTTTTAGAAACAGGAGCTGCAATGACTTTCAAGGCTCCTGTTGCTGCCAGGTGGTTGATTTGGTAAGGCAGGGTGTAATTCTGGGAGTCTCCTCAGCCTACGCGTGGCACAGAAAGCAGGGATCCATCCCGGGCATCCCTAAGGAGCAGCAAACACCGGAGTGGGGAGAGGAGCTCCCAGACAAACAGCAACTTGTGTGAGCGTTTCCTCGTCACCACCCCGAGCGTTGTCACAGACGGGAGAGCTGAACACTGCACTCAACACGTGGCTGGGGACAGAAAGGCAGGGCTGGTGCTGCCCGAAGCTGGCACATCTCCAGGGCAGGCAGGGAATGGCCAACGCCGCCTCTGCCGCCTCGGCACCGCCTGGAGACGCGCGGTTGGGTTGCTCTTTTCTGGAGAAACCTCAGCTCAGTGAATCCCATCCAGCATCAGGGATCCCATCCAGATCAGGGATCCCATCCAGACCAGGGATCCCATCCAGATCAGGAATCCCATCCAGATCAGGGATCCCATCCAGGAGGGATTGAGTGTCAGAACTGGGACTCAGACTTGTCAGAAAACAAGGCAGCTCCTCGTCACATCAACACTCAGTCACTGCTGCCTCAAGATGAAACGTTGGCAGTGCCAACAGTTTGGGTTGCAAATCCCATGTTCACGCGGTGGCTTTTTGAGGCCGTCCTAATTCCCACAACGTCAGAGAAAACTGCAATTCTAATTCCTAGACTGATCATCTTCCTGGTTTTTATTAACTTAGTATTTTACCTGATAAGGAAAAAATTAATAGGAATTTTTGGGGTTTTTTTTCTATTCCTCAACTGACTTTTCTGGGTTTGCCCCACTGACTTCGCTGGGGCTGTTATTTATCTGAACTGGCTTCCAAACTAAATGCCATTGGTAAATTAATTCTGTAATCCTCTTTATGTCACAGGATGCAAATCTGTATACATAGCATTTGCTTATCTACTTTTTGCTATTAATTCTTACATTTTTAATCACTTTCCATTCTCTGGCATTTACTTATGCTATTCTGTCAAATAATGAATCTAGAAAATAATTCAATAGTAGCTCACTCACTTTCAGAAAATGAATTTATATTTCCATTTTCTGAAGGGTACCGTGTTGGTTTTTGCTTTTAAATTATTTTCTTTATTCCAAAGCACAGAACTGAAGGTACTTTAATATCACATCTGTCTCAGAAATCCCTAAGTGGAAGGTGGCATTGCAGAAAAGGGGAACATTCTCCATGGCAGAATGAAATACATTAATGTTCCAAGTCTGCAGGGGCAGGACTCGGAATAAACTATTGAAGCAGAGCACAAAAACAGGCTGCAATTTTTTGAGAGGATCTTTGAATGCACGGTTTATCACTCTTTTTTAAATACATTTATCATATCTACCCTGTATTTATTATTCTAATCTGCCTTTTGCCGCCATCATGAGAAACACTGCGGTGTTATCAAGCCCTAAAAATCCCAGTGCACACCAAGATGGGAGAGATTTCCAGTTTAACCCTTCCCACCCCTCTAACCCCCAGGTGCTGGATACTCGAGCTGCCAAAAGACAGCTCCTCCTCCTCCTGCTGCTGCTGTTAAACTGGATTTGCTCCGCTCAGAGTGGCTGACCTGGGCCTGAGCGAGGATCAGACACCAGGACAGCAAAAAAGGGCAGGAAATGCAATAGGAGAACATAACCACACCTGCAGTGCACGTCTAAAAACAATAATAAAGCTGCCTGGTTATCGTGGGTTTGGTGAGTAATGCAGAAATGTGGCTCTTCAAGTCTTCCAATCCAACTAATGAAGACTAATTAAGCAATAAGAAGTCGTTCATATAGACCCTAATGAGTTTTTCTAACCCTTCCGTAGTTGAATTAACCACGATTAATCAAAAAAAAAAAAAAAAAGATAAAATAAAGGTCACTCACAAAAGAACCTTTTACCTTTGGTGACAAGATCCCTTCTTCCCACCTTGCCTGCACAAAGAGATTGTAAAGGTAAAGGGCAACGTTAGTCCATTATCTGCCTGGGAAAGAACTGCAAATTGCAAAAGGTTGGCATTTTCTACACCTTTTTTAACCTCCTTCTTCACAAAAAGATGTTTTAAAGTGACCAGACCCTCAACAGAATCCATTTCAACTTGGAGCTTGGACCACGGTCTGAGCAGAGAGCTGAGGATTGCATGGGTAAGATACAGCTCCCTAAGCCATTAAGGATTAAATTCCTTTCAAAATACTTCTGAGTCTGCTGAAGTTCTCTTTAAACTATCAGTAATTAGTTTTTAGCACTCTCTGGGAATGACTGAGGGCAAGAGGTGGTCAAACAGAGCAGCTGTTTTTACAACGGGAAAAGGGAGGTCTCCATAAGTCTGAGTTCAGATCGCTGGGAGACCCAGGAACAAATAAATAAACAATGAAGTTGTAAGGACCTCCAGGAATATAAAGTGAGAAGAAACTGCCCAGAAGTGAAGTTCTGATCATGTCAACCCAGTCTTCCTTTTTTTTTTTTTATACAGGATAATTACCTGATCACAGGAGGGAATTAGATGCGATACATTTTGAATAGACAGACAGAATTATGTTTGTCAAAGTAAGGTCCATTCACCAACTTGTGAGTTCAGTTTGCCAATGAACACACTCCAAGAACAGATTTTGACTGTCTGTTTCCAAATTGAGGCCCACACCAGCACACCTGCACAGGTGTTTGACCTGGCCCCATATTTTCATGAGTGACAGAGGTCATACACAGCGTGAGGGATTCACCAGGACCCTAAAGGACAACACTTATGGTGAAAAACAACCCGAAATCATGAAGATAATTCAATAAAAAAATATTCAAAGTCCTACTTATTTTGGGAATAACAAAGGAAAGCTTTAAAATATGGGGGTTTTTTTTCAGACAGGCAGTGGGACCAGAGGTTGGAAAGGATAAAAGCCAAGCGTGAGTCAGCAAGGAGAGGCTGCTGCCAGACACAAGTGGTGTTTGGGGAAATATCAGCAGATGTTAACCACAGGACACAGGAGGTAATTATCCATGAGCGATTCAGAAAACATGACCTAGAAAGGAGGGTATTTGCTCACTCCACGAAGAGAGGGAGCTGGAAAAGGGACATGGCAGCAATATTCCAGCACATGACAGGGTTTAATTAAGAAAGCTCCAATCAGTTGTACTTTGGGAACACCACTAGTGGCTGCCTTAATTCACTCAGAGGCAAATTAGGGACAGATAGTATGAAAAGCTGTCTGAGCTATATAGTTAATCATTTTAATACATTATCTCCAAGAAAGCTGCTCTGACCCATTGCTGGCAGCTTCTAAAATGACCTTGACATGCCCACCTCTGCTGGAGGCAGGGGATGCACTGGGGTCCAGAGGGCTCAGCTGACTGACCCCCTAAAATCTGCACCAGATTTGCATTCTAACCCTTCTTTTTTAGTGTCAAAACCCAATAAATTACATCTCACAGAAATGTTATCTCCTCTAGAACAAACCCATATAATTTGGCACAAGTGACTGCTGCAGCACCAGCTCTGTGATATCTTCCTTTTCAAATTTCACACTGGATACCTTCAAGTCAGATCAAATATGGACAAGAAGTTGTCCATACCTGAGAGTTCCCAAAGCATCTCTCCCAGTGAGATTTATCCCAGTGAGATGTATCCCAGTGAGATTTATCCCAGTGAGATGTATCCCAGAGAGATTTCCCCCAGTGCTCCCAGTTTTAGCTTTTCCAAACAAACCCGGTGACATAAAACCAAAAGAGGAGAAGCTGCCTTGTTACACTCCCAACGCTCCTGTGTACATTGGGTTTTGAACATGATCTACTCCGTATCATCCTCAGGGAAAAGCCTGCAGGAGGAGAAGGGTGGCACGTGACAAACTTCCTTCATTGTGATGTTTGTGTTACATATTCTTACCCATTTTTTCTCAATTTTCCCTACGTTTGGTAGTCCCATGCAGCATTTTGCAGTAAAGCTTTTTCTTCAGCATCAAAGCAGAATTTTACACATCAATTTACTGAAGTAACAGATGAGCTTTGCCGGTGCTGAATTTAACTTGGTGTTTTTATGTGATTTTATTAACTCGTTTATATAAAACTGGATTACGCTCTATTGCCAATCTATTTTCTCTGTGTCTACAAGTAGCTGGTAATACAGCAGATAAATCTGAAATAATAGGAATAACAAAAGTACTATTGTGCGCAATTAGAGCTCGCAGCACCCAAAATCAGACATCATTAATAACAAATGACGATATTATATAAAAGAAATACCATCTGAAAACTGATTTTACACGGCATATTAAAGACTTGATGGCTCAGGAGATGGGTAATAGAATAAAAAGCCTTTTATCTCAAGGTCATCAATTCAAATCCAAGTCAGACTGATAGCAACTGAAAGCCATTTGATGAGAGTGCTAATGAGCCCAGCCCCGCTAGTGGAAATTTAAGAACACCTCAGCGTTTAGCTCTTTGTGCTGCCCTGAGAGCAGAAGTCAGGGAGGTTTGGAGGAGCAGATCCAGCCCAGCAGGCAGAGCTGTGCTTCCCTCGTTATCCACGGGCAGCCCCGGGCTATCCCTGCTGCAGGTACCTGCTCTGTTCCAAAATTCAGCGGCACTGCTGAGCCTTTTATTGCTGGGAAGGCTGAAAAAGAGGATTGGGCTTCCAGCACCCCGAGTGACCACTTCAAACGATGCAGAGGCAACACTCCTCCGAGCTGTAACAGTTCCAGGTATTAATGCATCACTTTTATTTGATATCTCACTATTTTCCTGGCGTGGATCAAATAATGTGCCACAACAAACTGGTGCAGGGAGAGAAAAGACTCCCTGTGCAAACTCCAGCAACTGTTCAGCTGCTCTCGCAGCAGCCAGCAAACAAAGCAGAGCACATATTGCACGGCTTGACAAGCAAACTCAAAATATTCTCCGATAAAATCCCTGGAATAATTTCCTTTGTTCTGGTATAATACCTGCACAGCTCGCTGTTGGCTCTGGTATTAACACGATGCAAAGCACTGATAAGAACCCCATTGATGTTGTCCTTTTCATGCTGAACGAGATTTTTATTAAAAATACCCTTCCAATAAAAGCAACAAAACACTAGAGGTGGATTTTCAATTATTTTCCAAAGGAAGAAAAAAGCATCCCAGAAGGAATTTGCTTTCATATCTTTCATAGGCAAAGCTCAGTGTTAAGTCAACACCTACCAATGCCTGTTTGCAGGTGTGGATGGGGACACGGAGGAGCAGCAGTGTGACACAGTCATTACAAACTGAGCAACCTGGGCTGGTGGAAAATGTCCCGTGGCAGGAGTGGGAACGAGATGATCTTTGAGGTCCCTTCCAACCCAAACCATCCCATGATTCTATAGGAACAGGGTAAGTGTTCCCCATAATCTTTACCTGGAACCCACAGATTCCTTTTGGAACCTCCTCAGCTCCCTTCCAGCCTCAATTGTTTTAAGATCCTAAAAATTAACCACCTTGTGGCTCGTGTAAACTCCATCTTCAGTAGTGCCTGGGCTCAGAGGAGCAGCTTTGGGTTTCAGGAGTGAATAATGGATTAATTTCAAAGGTACCCAGGTGCCTAAAGATGCATTTTACAACCAGCTTAGGTTTACCATGTCTGGATAATCAATTCCCTTAATTCAATTTTTCCCCAGTGTAATAACCATTAGAAACTCAGCCCTTACACAGGGGAGACAGCAGAAATCCCAAACTCTCACTTTTCTGCTACCTAGAGATGCCTCAGCACCTACAATTCCTCAACTAAGCCCCGATGGATGCCTCTTATTTCAGTGCTGAACTTGATAACTTATTCCCAAATCCTGATAGTCTCATATTTATAACAGTGGGCACAAAACCTTCACATTTATGGAAGCTCCCCAGAGAGAATCCCAGACTGGTTTGGGTTGGAAGGAACCTTAAAGCCCATCTCATCCCCCCCCTGCCATGGCAGGGACCCCCCCCCCTGTCCCAGGCTGCTCCAAGCCCCGTCCAGCCTGGCCTTGGACACTTCCAGGGATCCAGGGGCAGCCACAGCTGCTCTGGGCACCCTGTGCCAGGGCCTGCCCACCCTCCCAGGGAGGGATTTCTTCCTAGTATTGGATCTAAACCTACTCTCTGCAAGTGTGAGGCACCTCTGGTGCAGCTGTGCAGTCCCCAACACTGGACTGCCAATTTTTCCCCTTCCAAGTAGCCAGGATTTACCAGTTCTGACTACCTGAGGTCAGAACTGGAGATGACTTTGGTTCAACAAAGAGCTTCCCCCCTGGCTTACAGCACCAAATGGCCCAACTTACTTCATGTCTATCCAGCAACCTGTCAAAAATACTGAAATCTGGGTTTGAGTGGATTTTGGAGCGTGGAAAAATCCCAAATCCATCAGTTAAGGTCATTAGCTCATGTGACACACCTCACTGAAGTCAATTTTCAAGGATAAGCGTGTGACAAGCTGACTGGAGGAATTCTCCTTTAATGCATTATTAATTCATTTATTATTACAGTTATTATAATCTTTATGCAGGGCACTGAAGTTTAATTTGTTCTCTATGAGCTAATCTTTTTAATGAGCCCTTTTTTCTCCTCAGGATGGGAGCTTCCTCAACCACTTAAGGAGCTTTTAAGCAAGTAGGAAATGACAGGACTCTGCACCCTCCTCATAAACACAGCTTCACATATCTTGCCCTGAATTTTAAATGGAAATGAACGATTACCAACTTTCCCACTGCCAAATATCTTTTAAAAGGTAATAGATTCACGAAGAATGCTCTAAATATGGGAAGTTCATCACCCAATGAAACCTTAATTACAATTCCTCTCTGACAAAGGGGAGAAATGCATTTAAATAAAGAGACCCTGTGTAAGCAAATGCAGTTATTTGTGGGGCAGCACAGATTAACTCCAGGCTGGAGCCCCATCTGAATGGCTTCGGGTTCATTCTCTGGTCACGCAGGGCAAGGAGGTCACGAGGCTGATCCCTGCCCTGAAAAACGGGTTCAGTCAGAGAGGAAACAGCACAGCAGCACAAAAGTGGGGGGTTTCAGTTGGGAACCAAAGGGAAGAAGTAGCACAATTCCAAACATCCACACGAGAGCTGGAGCTTGGCTGTGCCTGCAAAGGCTGCAGCACTTTGGGACTTTCTTGGTGTTTAAAAACCGTGTGGATGTGGCATTTGGGGGGATGGGTTAGTGGGGGCCTTGGCAGCACTGCGGGAATGGTTGGATTCAATGGCCTTAAAGTTCTTTTCCAACCTAAGTGATTCCGTGATTCCATCCAGGAAGCAGCTCAGGTTTGCACTTGGAATATTGTACCTCCATTTCCAGTGGTTCTCCCTGGAAATGGAACAGCTCAGCCCACGGGAGACCCTCCCAGAGAACACAGGAGAAGAAGGTTTGGGGGATAAAAGGTCGGAGAAGGTTCGGGACGTGTGCAAGAATAAACAACTCATATTGTCCTCCAAGAAAAGAAGAGTAAATCTTTCAGGAGAAGATTTAGGAGATAAAAGGTGGGAGAAGGTTCTGGAGGTGTGCAAGAAGAAACAACACACATTGTCCTCCAAGAAAAGAAGAGTAAATCTTTCAGGAGAAGATTTAGGGGATAAAAGGTGGGAGAAAGTTCTGGAGGTGTGCAAGAAGAAACAACACACATTGTCCCCCCAAAAAAGCAGAGTAAATCTTTCTCCTTTTTCATTCATTCCCAAAAAGCCAGCCAGCCTTCCACGGTGGCCTTTCCAGCTGTCTGGTCTTGAAAGAGGGAAAGTTCATCAGCGGACTCACAGACAGACAAGGAAGTCAGCTTTTCAGGTCAGAGCTGCTCCCACAATGAGATAAATGAAAATGGAACCAGATTTTATGGAGATCTGGACTCGCACAGCAGCTGGATGCCGCTGCCTGCCTGATTAGCTGGGGTTAATTAGAAATTAGTAAATTATTTGCTACTTGGAACAATCACTGACTTGTACGGGAAAAAATTGATTCATCAGTGGGTATAAGAAAAGAATTTTTAAAAAAAGCCTAAAAAATTTTAAACGCTAATCAGACAAACCAGATTTTGTCAATAGCTCTAACATTCTGATTTTTACAGACCACAAAAGTTCACGAAATTAAATTCAGCAGCAGATACATAAGAAAGCTGCTCTCTGCAGCAGTCAAGGCCAGCAAGTGGATCACAAAATCCTAATAAATGGTAGCTCAAAAGGAAGTGATTCCTTAAATAATTCCCATTATAGGCAAAGCTTTCACCTTAGAGCTCCTGCTAGTAAAAGTTCATGGGAAATGCACATATTGGTAGCCCAGCCTCCCTTTCCACCAGCCACAAACAAACACAGCACAGAATTACAGGAGGGGTTTTTTGTTGTTCTCAATAGGATTTAAAAATAATTCAATAAATAGACAGAAACCCCTCGCCAGTGCGATTATTTCCCCCAAGCACATCTCACTACAGGAAGGGTGCACGGGCACTGAAATCCCCTGGAAACAAACTGTCCTGGAGAAGTCCAAGCCATAAATAACTGCAGGGCTCCAAAGCCTTTTTTCCCTGGTGAACAGTTGTTGGCAATGCCACCCCTCAGGCCCTGCTCTTCCGCTATTTCTCTTTGAGATGCCCAACTTTCAGGGAATCCAAGGAAATCCATCCAGCCCCTCCCTGCCCTGATGGCCACCAGCAGCTGCTGGGGAGCAGAATGGGACACTGACCTTGAAATAATCAGGGTAGAATGGTCACAGCACCTTTTTCTCCAGAACTGAGGGGGTTTTTTTTAAATGTAAAATCCCAATTTCCTCACCAATTAGTTGCTACAACAGGATAAAGCCTGGCTTAGGGCTGAGCTCCACACACAATAACAAATGAATGTTTGCTCGAGTTGCAAAAAGAGAAGACAAACAAGCTCCATCTGACCCCGGAGCTGTCAGGCTCGGAAAGCATGTCCACATCCTCCGGGGAATTAAAATCCCATGGACTCATTCCAGAACATACCTACACGCACAAACAGATACACACACACGTGTTTGTGCTTTTATAGAGAGCTTTGTCCAGGCAGAAATGGTATCAAATGGGTCCAAAATGGTTACGGTGAGTTTTTTCTGCGATGATTCCCAAATAAAATCGACATCCAAACCACAAATATTTAATTAAAAAGAAAAAGATGCATTTCTGACCGGTACCTGCAGCCGTTTCCTCATCAATGCATGGTCACTTTGTAGTTTTACATCTGAATCCTCCTCCCCACTTCACTGCATCTAGAAATAAAGACAAAACGGTGATTTCAGCGATGGCATGGCATATGTTGAATTTATCTAAAGCCAGCACCTTTATCAATACAATTCATTTGCTTTTGGTTTTTTTCTCATTCTCCTTGCCCTTCTTTTACCTGGAAAAGGAGAGGTTTTCCCATGTTTGAATAACAGAAGCAACACACCCCACGGAACAGAAAAGAATGGGCTGAAGTTGAGGAGATCTGATTCTCATCCTAAAGCAGGTTTGGGGCCTTGGAACGAGGCACTTCTCTGCACATTTCCCCTCTCCTCCTTCACCTTTCCTTCCCCCTTACATTACAAGCGCTCTGAAGTCTGTTTATATGTTTATATGGCAGCAAACAGATAAGATTCAGCTTTCCTCGGAATCACAAGATAACACAAACCCAGAAACAATAAATCTTATCAATCACCACCTACATTATTGCTCTCCTAACATGAAACACGTTTCAAAGTGATTTTCAATAGTTACTTTCCTTTAAAGGAAAAGAAATTTAAAAAGGCTCATGGAACAAAAGCGCATCCAAGAGGAAACAGATCCCTTAAATGAGTTTTTTCCCAATACATTCCACCTGTTTTAAACACACTGACCAAGAGCTGCATTTCTGTGTCTTTACTACAAGGACAGGACACACCTCTGCTGTTGACATCGATATTCCCACCCACGGCTGGATCACAGAATGCTCCGCTGTGTTCTGGAGCAGGGGAAAAACTTTGGAGCTCTAATCCCACTTTTCCTGCTCTCCCAAATGACAGGACACACACAGTGTAAACACCAGACCAAATCCTGAGTCCCCCAGGAGCCAAAGAAGCACACAACCACCATTTTGGTCTGGTTTTACCTCTGTGGGTCACCTTTAAAAGTGATTTTTCTTTCCAGCCTCTCTGTATGAATGACAAGATATTCAGAGAGGCGTCTTGAGGGAGAAGAAGTGATAAAGAGGAATTCAGCTAACCTATTTTCTTTCTTGTCACTGCTCGATAATCTCTTTATCTGCTCTCATCTCACCAGTTGCAGACAGACTTATTTCCCCGTGGACAGAGCCAATCCTTCTTCCAAAGCGCACGTGTGCACCTGTACCTCCCTTCCCAGAGCGTTCCCAATTCAGATTGCAAAGTGCCCCTGATCTTTCGGGGTAAAGAGAGACAACTTCAGCGCACACAGATGTAAACGTAGGAAACGTCAGTGCTTATTGCCAGACACATCTTTAGCCTTTCAGGGAGTTCCCGTGGCCATGGGCACGCAGGGAACGTTTGTAAGAACCTCCCCATCAGCAGGAGTTTGCAGTTACACTGAAACACAATTCACTACCACGTATGTTCTACACTTCGACCCCTCCGTCGATAAATTACGGTTTGTGGTGCGAACAGAAAACATTTTCTAAAGCTCTGCGGTGATTTAGGAACCTCAATTCTACTTTCAGCTGCACCTTAATCCTCCTTGACTTCTATTGAGGCTTTAGCTCAGCAATGTTTGCTCTCCTGCTGGCGCTGCACCCGGCCTTTCAGAGAGCCGGCACCTCCCCGAAGCAATGTGACTGCAATTTGTAATGCCAAATGCAAATTGCCTGAGCCACGGCCTGTGCCAGCTGGGCACGGCCCAACCGAGCCGTGCCAGCCCGGTCCAAGGCTTGCAAGACATGCCTGGGCTGGAAAACAGAGCAAACCCCAACCCAGCCCCACGCAGAACCGCCAGGGCTGCAAAGCAGAGTGGAAAAATCCTTCTGCCGTGAAGCAGCGCAGAACAGGGGCCATTTTCAGGGTTTGGGCTGGATTCAGGGAGTCCAAGACAAGATGCTGTTATTACATCAGGTCCAGACTTCCTGCCATTGCACTTGCCCCAGTTATCTCTGCATTAAACCAATTCTCCCATAATTGATTAAAAGCTCTCCTCCAAATAAAAAAAAAATCTCCTGTTTATTTAGGGACATGGGAAGAAAAAGAAGAAATTCAACACCATTTCAAGCTGAGATTCTGAGGGAGGAGGGAATGATGATTTGTGTCTCCTCCTCCTCCTCTTTTTTAATCTCTCTCAGAAATCACAGCAGAGAACAGTAACTCAAATGCTTTATAGCTGAATTCATTTTCATCAGCTGTCTCCTATCTTTACCAGTTGTTTGTCTGCTTCTCCCATTTATGCTCTGCATCTTGGACTTATCGATCTTGTAAGCTTTAAATTACAGCTATCCAGGAAAAAAAAAAAGAAAAAGCAGGAGGCAAACCACAACAGGAAAAGCCAGACCTGATAAAGGATTTCTGAAGGGCTACTCACTTTTGCTGAAAGAAAATCTTAATGGCATTTCCTGGAGAGGAGGTCTGTAGGGCTGAAGTTATTAGTGGACTGTGTGGACAGAGCATGGGTAAAAAAAGCTGTCAGATTGAAGGAAAGGTTTATATCAAAAACATTTCCAGTGAAAAGTGTAGGAAAACTTGGGGGAAAAAAAATGCAAGATTTATACAAGTATTAATCACCTGATTTGTAGCACTGGGTTTATCAGAGCCAGACGATTTACAGCAGTTCTCGTGGCTTCAGGCTGAGTTTAAACAATAAGAATCCACTGCTCCCCAAAACCACGTGAACTATTTCCCACGAACAATGGCAGGGCAGGGGCAGAGCTGATTTCGGTGCCCAAGTGCACCCACTGCAGCCCCAGCTCAGAGCCTGCTCAGGGGGCACTCCAGGCTGTCAGAGAACCAGGGAATCACAGACTGCTCTGGGTGGGAAGGGACCTTAGAACCATTTCATTCCACCCCTCCTTCCATGGCCACCTTCCAGTGTCTTCCTTAAAGACCTCCATGAATCCCCACAATCCTCCTCCACCTCAAATCCAACGCTCCCTGCAGTGATACTGCAATTTTCCCCAGGGAAGCTTGTCCAGCATTTTGCCCAAGACTCTTCTGTGACATGAAGGAGAAATTAAGCCTCAGAGGCCTCTGCTCCAGGTGTTCCCAGCCAGGGTGATGCTGTTGGAAGGGAAGGGAAGCACCATCATCCCTCCTCCTGTGGAAAAACCAGGCCCAGCCAGCTCTGGCCTCCCTTGCTGAGGGCTCTCTGGCTGCAGCAAATTACTTAAATATAAAAATCAACAGTGGGGTTTATTTCACAGAGGAGTAACTGAAACCAGGTCTGTCTCAACGAGAAAACTTGTCTCCAGTCTGTGCTAAAAACTCGGCCTGTTGTTGGTTTTTTGGGCCTTGAGTACTACACGGGAAAAACCTGCACCCTTCCAAACCGGGATTTGTGACTGTCCTAGAAACCTTGTGGCCTGAATCAAAGTTAGGTGCCCTGCTATGGTAAATCTGTCGGGATTTTTAAGGCTGAGAAATTAATATCTAATCTTTTCCTCTGTGGGTATGGGCAAAGTGTCTGCATGTCTGGGTTCCCAGAGCTGCTTCCTGCGCTGCCGAGGCATTTTATTGTTCTGATGTTCCTCAAGTACAGTCATTCCGTCTCTCAATTCCCCCAAAGGTCAGAGGGAGCTGACGGATTCCTCGGAGAGGGAATGCAGTTCACGTTTCCATGCCCTCAGCTGGGCACTCCTGCCCCTGCCCCTGCCCTGCAGTGAGCTCTGCGCGGCACAGGAAGGGGAGAGGCAGAGATGGCTTTGAGACATCCCCGATCCCTGTGCCCAGCTGGGGCTGCTCGGTGTCTGAGCAGAAGCAGGAGCGGGGCTGGCATCACCCGCTGCCTCTGGCCATGCCACAGATGGCACCAGCAGCTTCCCAGGCTCCTGCGTGTCCCGATGGCGGAGGAGGAACAGACAAGCAGGGCCGAGCGGTCCCTGCTGCAATGTGACCTTCACATTCCATCCATGCATTGCTCCCTCACAGACACACAAATGGACGGAGCACAAACCTGCGAGTCAGGCTCAGATAATGTTCCGGAAATGACAAATAAATCTTTAAATGTTACTCGAATTGTGCCCGCTGCAACACAGAGGAAGATCATTCACAGATTTGTCCCGGAGGACTTGAGGAAGAAGAACGGCATCAAAAGAGGGGAATGGTGGCCAGGATGGAGCTCTGGCCCTGCTCTGAGTGCTCCTGAAGCCAACCTGCTCCCACAGCACTGTACATCAAACCTGCCTTGACCCTGCTCTCAGTGCAGACCACAAAGGTCGATCCTATCTCAGGGACGTGTGGGTGGCAAAGGGATGAAAGGACCCATATCCCAGCAGCCTGGGCATTGTCCCCATCAGCTCCAGCAGCACCGCCAGTGAGGCATGAGCTGCACTTGTGCATACTAACAGCTGAAGGGTTTTCGAGGAGGAGGTTTTGTCAAGCAATAAAAAGATGCCTTAACCAGCTGGGAAAATAGCTCGGGATGAAGTGGATAAACTTTCCCAGCAAAAGGTCAAGGTCCTTACAGCTTATGCATCCCACAGAAGTGCAAATGTGCTAAGGGGAGCATTTACAGTGATGCCTTCAGACTAACACCAAGTACATAAAATTAATATGGGTTGAGAAAAAGAACAGCAAGAGAGAAAGGAAACTCTCTCGTAAAGAAACAAACATTTCTGATGTAATTTCACCCATGTGCATTTTGAACACAACCCAGCAAAGATGCAGCGCGCCGAGAAGAGTCAGCACAAGCATTCTTCTGTTTCTTAAATAATATGATTATTTTCTTTTTAGCAACAGGAGGAGGTATTAATTTTACAGGAATAAAATTAAGAAGTCTGGTTTAGTAGACGCGCTTTGCCCGTATTTCAACTTTTCCCACCAGGAAAAAAAAATTAATAAAAATAAGTTTCTACTCTGTGGCACATAACTACTCCAAGCACAGTGCTACAAGTTGCTCAAATATCTGTTTATTTATTGCTGGAAGTGCTGTTAGAATATGAAGAGAGCCTTGCAATACCAATCACAGCTGCCTGGGCCCATCACATGATGCTGGCTGACAGTTCCTGTGATTTACTGCGCCAATAAAAGAAGGCAGCCGTGAACACGTTTTTGTAAATCAAGTCTGTTGGGCCAGATTTGGGCCCTCGATTACTCAGGCATAAGAAATGTTATAGCTCTTTGCCAGTACATAATTCAGGTGGTGAGCTTAATAATACGGATGTAGGGCATTAAAAGCTGTTAGGATGGTTACCAGGAGAAAATCACCTTGGCTCCATCACCCATGCGAAGGCTCATTGCTGCACACACACACTCTCTCTCTGAGCCTTGTCACTACCCAGAGACAGCAGAGCCATTCTTTCCCCTAAAGAAAATGTCAAGGTCTGTGCAGAATCACCCGGGTTTCATGTTCAACCCTGACACACCATCGGCGAGCGTGCAGCAGTTAAACCCCGTGCCACGACACACACGAGTTGAGTTTAAATTTACAGCGCACGCCAGGTGTTCTTATTGTCCCTTAAGGGAACCTGGGACTGGGGCAGAATCACCTCTGTCAATATTCCCCTGCTGGGTCAATAAATCCTGATAGTCCATAAAAGCGAGCAAAACCGACACCGCGCCGGAGCCCGCGAGCACCTTGGGGTAAAATTTGGCACACTTAGTACCTGCCTATTAGTTAGAGTGATTCTGCATTTAATGTCCCCGAGGTACAGGCAGCGCTTGCACTGGGTTTAACAACCTCCTGATGCTCAGACCTGCGTTACAGCCCCGCTCTGAGCTCCTCACCACGCGGGATGTGCAAACCCAACGGCACGCGGGCCGCCAAAAGGGTTTCTCCGAGCGGCAAGGCAGCATCCTGAGTGTTTGCACACCAGCTGAAGGATATCCACCCTTTCCCAGGACGTCCATGGACTCCTATCACAATATTGGGGTTTCAGGAATGAAAGCAGACAGAAAACTTCGCTGTGTGTTTTTTAAGATATAAATTCATTTTCAGCTATTCACGCCCAAACACAAGGTCCTTCTCAGGCACTCTGGAGCAACTCTCAGCATAGAGAAATAGAATCCTAGAATAATTTGCATGGGAAGGGACCTTAAAGATCATCCATCCTAACCCTCTGCCATGGGCAGGGACACCTTCCACTGTCCCAGGCTGCTCCAAGTCCTGTCCAACCTGGCCTTGGACACTGCCAGGGATCCAGGGGCAGCCACAGCTTCTCTGGGCACCCTGTGCCAGGGCCTCAGCACCCTCACAGGGAACAATTCCTTCCCAATATCCCATCTAAACCTTCTTTGAGTTTGAAGGTAAACAGTCTTCAACTCAAATAAATCAGCGCAGGTTTTTGAAGTTAAATTTGTTTACCCCACCTGAAAAACCATTTCCTAATGTTTCCTGGTTAAAAATGTTATGCAAATTGAACTGAGGATGCTGTTTTCCACTCTACAACTCAGAAGTCAATCCCATGCAAGCTGTCATGAGCGTGAACTCTGAAAGATCGGAAGGACCGAACCCATGGCACCGAGTGCAAATAAAAGACAAAGAGGTTTGAAAATATTTTTTAAATGATCAGTTTTCTGCTGCCCTTTTCATAACAAATTTAGAGGACAATTTTAATGAAGGACGATTTTTTCCCTGTTATAAAGATAGTTCACTCTTAAACTGTAATTTTCACTTTTTTTCCTTCGTGGAAATGCCCTTTAAATGCACTTGAAAATTGTCCAACATTAAAATTGGAAACTTAACCTTATAATGTGTGATTCTATGTTGAGATTGCTAACGATCATACAGACTAATAAGTAACTTATTTGGCATCTGAAATGATAAGCAAACCACGAAACAAGCAAAGGAAAAGATTTCTACACCCAACTGGCAAATGATTTACAGGCTAAAACATCCTCTACAGACAGACTTAGAAAAGTGAATGGCTTTCAAGCAGAAGGAAAAAATGAAGTCAATAGTCTGAAGTTGCTCATTATGCCTCATTTGTTCAGTTCTTATCTTGATTTGGTCATCAGCTCTCTGCTTGCTTGTTAAGATGGTCAAGCCATGCAAACAAAGTGATATTTGTTCACATAACAACATCGAACCCTTATATAGCATTTTTCATCATCAAATCCCCGAGCCTTCTGCGAAGAAGGAGAGCTTTGTTATTTATCCCCAATCCAGATGAGGAAATTACAGCAGTGGGATAATTGCAGAGCCAGAAATAAAACTTCCGAGTCCCGGCTAATGGCCTGAGTAGCAGCACAGGGCATTTTATTAACACGGGAGACAGCTGAGGTCAAGATGGGCAATTTGAGCATCGCAACTTCTGAACTGCTGAAAGCACAACGGAAAAAAGTCATCAGTTCAACGAGTGTTTTACACTGGCACTCGAGACGTGAAGTGTGCTGTTAACTCCTCCTGCCCACAGACACGCACGAAGACTTCACACCAACAAGCCCTCAGCAAGAAAGGTCATCAAGAAGATGCTTCATTTATTACGGTACTCCAAGTATCTGGAGTCCAATAGGATTTCTTTTTTTTTTTTCCCTATCAGAAAAAATACATGTTTCTGCTGGAAAAGGAATTCTATAGGATTAAAAGGTGTTTAAAACAATGCCAAGACAACAGAATTTTCCTCGGAAGAGATTAAGGAGTTTCAGAATTATTTCTCTGGAATTTTATGCCGTGAAGTAGGTTTGTTGGGAGCTAATGTTTGGGGGTGAGAATGAGAGAGGCCAACAAGGAGGATGCTGCTGGGGAGGTTTGCTGCCCACCACCCGGTTAAGAACTGGAAGTGGGTAAAGCTTGGTTCAGCCTTCACGAAATATGGCAACTGGTGGTGCACCAGCGACAGAGATTTCCTGCCAATACTGAAATTCAGGGGAGCAGTTCGGCTTGCTCAGGGAGATGGGAAGTGTAAGGCCATGGCTGAGTGTTCTGGGGGGCAGAAGGGCACAGGAAAACTCCGTGATCTTCATGGAAAACCTCCTCAAAGTACAGGAACGACCCACCCCGATGAGTGGGAAGGGGAGCAGAGTTGGCAGAAGGCTGACTTGGCTGGACATGGAATCCCTGACCGAGCTCCAACGCAGAAAGAAAGTGAACAGAAGGTGGAAGTGGGGAATGTCCAGGAGAACTGTGGAAGCCTGGCTTAAACTGCAGGGAAAAAATTAGGAAAGGCAAATCAAATGCCAGGTGGAGCTGAAGGTGGCCAGGGACGCTGTGGATGGTTAGAAAGGTTCTGAAGGTGGCCAGGGACGCTGTGGATGGTTAGAAAGGTTCTGAAGGTGGCCAGGGACACTGTGGACAGTTAGAAAGGTTCTGAAGGTGGCAAGGGACACAGTGGATAGTTAGAAAGGTTCTGAAGGTGGCAAGGGACACTGTGGACAGTTAGAAAGGTTCTGAAGGTGGCCAGGGACACTGTGGACAGTTAGAAAGGTTCTGAAGGTGGCAAGGGACACTGTGGACAGTTAGAAAGGTTCTGAAGGTGGCAAGGGACGCTGTGGACGGTTAGAAAGGTTCATCCGCAGGTACAGCTGTAGGAAGCAACCAGGGAAAATGTGAGTCACTCACGAATACGTCACCAAAACTACTGACAAAGGGCATAAGGGAGGGATGAGGCACTCAGTGAAGGTTTTGCCTCAGCCTTCACTAGCAAGGCCTCCTCTCAGGCTGCCCAGCTCCACGGTCCTGATGTCTTTGTGTGGGGTAGGGAAGTCTGATCTACGATAGAGGAAGATTTTATTAGGAACCACTTAAATCAAACACCCTGCAGAGGTCTGTGAGTGTGCAGGACACACACTGACATCATCCCGAGGCTGGTCTTTGTGTCTTTCAACTGTTGTGGCAACTGCTGGATCCTTCTGGTGACTGGAAAAGGTAACGTCCACGTCCATCCTCCAGACAGGCGGGAAGGAACAACACACACCCACATCCAAATTCTCGGTGACTCTCACCTCAATCCCAAAGGTTATGGAGCAAATCTCCCTCACTACAATCTGTTTAACCACTTAATATCTTAATTAACAACTCGGACAACGAGAGCAGCAAGTTTCCAGAGGACACCAGAAGTGGAGAGTGGGGCAGCAGTTCAGGGGCGGCTCAGCTGGCAGGAGAAGGCAGCTGACAGAAACCTTCCAGCATTCCAACAAAACAGACAGGGAGCTCTGCAAACTGAAACCCACAGTGCAGAAAGCAGCTCCGGGGAACACAACCCGGGAGCTGAACGGGAGCTGGCAGCGATGGTGACAAATGCCACCCTCATGCCGGATTCCATTCGCAGGAGCAGAGCCAGCAGGTCAGGGAAAGCAATTCTTGCTCCTTATTCAGCACTTGTGAGGCTGCATCTGGAACACAGTGTCCAGTTTTGGGTTCCCTCTTACAAAACACTGACAAACGGGCAAAGATTCAGCAGAGTGAATCAGGAAGATGAGGGGGTGGCGGCACATAACTTGAGAGAAGAGCTGGAACAACTGTGTTTGTCCAGCACGGGGACAGAAGCCTAATTCCTGTTTTCAACCCGACAGACCCCTGAGCAACCTGATTTAAGTTCAAAGTCATGCCTACATTCAGCAGGAGGACCTCCAAAGGTCCCTTCCAACTTATATTTCTCCACAATGTGAATGGTTTCTCCTTCACTGGTGCTTATCAGAGTCCTGCTTATTCGCTGTCAAGCATCATTTTAAATAATTACTCCGACTTTGTGCGACACTTTCGAACGCCATACAAAATCCCATACATATTTGAGAAGTATCCCAACTGCAGGTGAGGAATAGCATGGCCTAAAAGCCAGTCAGCTGGAGCCAATTAAAGCCTGATCAACCTCCCCTGGCACCAGAAGGCCTAATTGAACTTCTCCCCTCTGTGCGTGATGGAGATTTTTGCCTTCTCCACAGAAGCCCAAAATGAGGGGTTCGCTGCTCCGAGCCTCTGCAAAGCAAGATCATTATCAAAACACAACGATCAAAACAGGAGATGTCTGCATTGATTAAAATAATGCTATTCCACCCTCTCAGAAAAGAAAAAAAAAAAACAACACTTCCCCTGCAAAGAGCCGACCTCAGATGTTTAGTCCCAGACACCCATTTTTACCCTCCTGGCAAAGGGAGAACGTGAGCAGGAGCAAGTGACACACGGGCAGGTTTGGAATTAAACTTCAAAAGCAAGTGGTTCATTAGCGTAACACGAGGGAAACCGAGACGTGTTCGAATGATCGTTAGCTACGGTCCAATAAAACCTGAGCCCGGTTTTAAAGAGAAGAAGAAGAAATAAAGCTAAAAATGCATGTTGACTGAAATATATAAACTTACAGTGGAAATCAATTGGTATTTATAGCTGCTGAATAATGCACTCATTACTATTCGTTCTCATTACTGTGCATTTTGCAACTGTCACAAAAAAAATACGGTGACTGACTGACAGCTTTTAAAATATTTTTATGCCTCAAGAACCAAAATAGCTGAAAGAGAGCTGGAATTTCAAATTCAAAAAAGACTGGACAAACTGCCAGTCGTGCAGCCATCTAACCTTCTCTTAATTCCTGGTTTTAAGTTCAAATCTCCCCAATATTCTATGTTAGTTTGAATAATCATTTTGCTTTTCTTCTTCTTTTTTTCGAGGGGGGGGGGTTGGAATCATGTTTCACTTCTATGTGGCTTTGTTGTGTGAAAAATCTCTATCAGGAAGAGTACGAGCAACATTTCCCCCTAATTAGTCCATAAAAATGCTAATTTCTCTAATGAATCAGATTGAAATATCACAGGAGCAGGTAATAGCACAAATACAGAGTTTGCTTATGGGGTAGGCTTTTGCTAATCATTACCACAGCACTGGGCAGCTCACAAAGCCAACACTTTAATGAGGTTAGAGAGGCAAAACCTGCTCCTCTTAATTTTTTTGTGCAAAAAAAAAGAGACAGTTGCTTGCCTGTGCAGTCACAGCACCCTTGAATTCATGTCTATATGTGAAGAAAACCAGATCCCCAGCATTTACATCCCAGCTTTTCCAGCCCCACGCAGTCAGGTCCCTCTGCCTGTTTACTCAGGCTGAGGACGGGGCCATAAATCTTTATTCTGCCCAATTTCATTGTTAACATAATCCATTTCTGAGACAGATAAAATAATACTTCCCTCTTTTTCATGGACCAGTAGCTAATAATGTCACCAGTCTGAATGATACAAGGCTGAGATCATTGTCTGTCTGCCCCACAGCATCTTTCTCTCTAATGTTTTTTCCTGTCCTTACACTTTGGCTCCTGCCTTCTGTGCTGGCACATACTGAGGCACTTGTATCCAAGCTGCAGACCTAGGAAGGAGTGGTCTTTCTCCAAGTCAAAAATCTAGGAGAATCAATGAGCTCTTAGAGGAAATCTCCTAGGGTTTGACCTTCAGGGTGGCCTTTTACTCTTTAAACCCCATGTAAAACAGCGATTCTGCCAGTCAATCCTCAGCAAAAGATTTAAAGAAAGGGACTGTTGCCTATTGGTGACACCAGAAATCTAAGCAGGAATTAAGCAGCTTGAAAAAGCCTTTAAATTCGACTCACCATTCTCCCCCAGCTCTCCATATATTCTTTATGGCCCTGTGTTCCCTCAGCCCTTTGATCATTTTATATTGAAGTAGTCTCTTGTTTAACACGCAGCTAAGATGACTGCAGGATAACATCAAAACAGGAGGGAACAGAAACAACATGAAAGAATATGAAGTCAATGGCTTTGCCAATCACAATACACAAACAGGGCTGGTTAAAAGGCTCGGCATTACAGAGCTGCCTTTATGCTCTCACAAAGCTTCACGCAGCGTTAAGACCAACGACAAACTGAGACTAATGATTAAAACTACACTGGGCTGCCTTTCTTCTGCTTTAATTGTTGCTCGCTTTGCTCAACAGATCTGCAAATCCAGCACCTATCTTTGTCCCACAAGTTCACTGCACCAGCTGGTCTCACCGTCCTTCTGTCAGGAGTCAGCGTTTCCAAGCCAGGGTTTCCAATAAACCATGGTCCATCATCCTGGTGCCATCACAGAATGGTTTGGGTATGAAGGGACCTTAAAGTTCATCTCCTTCCAAGCCCCTGCCGTGGGCAGGGACACCTTCCACTAGACCAGGTTGTTCCAAACCCAATCCAAGCTGGTCTTGAACACCTTACAAAGGAGTTCCAACCATCCAACAAGTTCCAAAGGTATTTTCGACAAGAAGCAAAAAAGGAGAAGAGTTTCCATTGAAATCTCCCTTGTGCTCCTCTAAGAACATCAACCCAACTCCACAAAACAAAAGGGAAACAAATCCTGGTTACACAAGACTTTGTCTTCTTGATCCCCAACGACTTCCTGGTGCGGTGTTTACACAAAAATCCGCAGCATGTTTTGGACGCCAGACAGCCGGAAAAGTCGATGTCTTCTGTCTAGAACTCCTCTCACACTTGGTTTTCATGCCATATTTCTTGGCTGCCTACACTCATGTTAATCTGCTAAAATCACTTTACCCACTCGGAAGGCGACGTTTCGCTTGTACTCAGTTCTATTATTCATCAGACAACCACGACGGCAGCTCCATGACTGACTGCTAATTATCCTTTCCCCCCGCGCGGCACAGACCGTCGCCTTTCCGGCAGCAATTGATCCTTCCTCCCGTGGAGCCACAAGGTGGGAGCTGAGGCCCGCTGGAGACGGTGACAAAGGCCCCGGTGATTTCAATTGTGTCGGGAATTCATCTTTTAATGGGAAGAGACCTGCCTGAGCGTTATTTGGTGTATGATGTCAACAGCCCGAGATAACAACTGACAGGAGGAGGACGTGCACGTTACCGGCGGGGCCGGGATGGGACGCAGCCCTCGGGGGCTCTGCTCGCTGTCACGTCCCTGTCACAGGGCCAGACAGGATCGTGCCACATTCCCATTTCAGCTGCCTCCTAACAGGGAACAGCCTCAGGTCTGCTCAAGCCCAGCACGCAGTTCCTGGGAACTTTGGGGGTGATGGAGAAATCCCATTTGCCTTTTTGATTTTTCAGATCCAGTGTCTAACAGGGAGATACAATCCCTGGCTACAAAAGCAGTTGGGAATACCTGTGGCAATGTAAATTCCCAGTGTACGCTGCTCCTGAACTTCTTTAATGGAAGCAAGAGCTAAAAAGACAAAACAAACTTTCCCTGATGTCTTTTCTATTCACCTTCCTAGACATGCTGGCAAAGGATGGAACATAAAGAGCGTGAACATTGTCCAAAATTCTCACTTCTTACACAAAAAGTTCTAGTTTCCCCTGGAAAATGTTTTATGTATGTAAATGAGAAATGGAAGATTAAATCCGAGGGTTGATTAACACATTTTCTGAGTCACAACAGGCTCTGAGGATAATTTTGCTGCTTTGTTTGGGTTTTTTTTCCCTTCCAAATAAGCTATCGTGACTTGTCCTTTCTCTCACCTCATGCTACTGCCTTAATCTCCCTCACATACATAAACCAAAGTGTCTCACTTTCACATCTTCTCGCTCCCATTCCTTCACCTGACCTCCCAACTGGAAAGAAAGATGGAGAGAGACTATTTGTGAGAGCATGGAGTGACAGGACGAGGGGGAATGCCTTCAGATTGAAGGAGGGCAGGTTTAGAGTGGATATCAGGAAAAATTCTTTACTCAGAGGGTGCTGAGGCCCTGGCACAGGGTGCCCAGAGAAGCTGTGGCTGCTCCATGCCTGGAAGTGTCCAAAGCCAGGCTGGAGAGGGCTTGGGAGCAGCCTGGGACAGTGGAAAGTGTCCCTGCCCATGGCAGGGGTGGCACTGGATGAGCTTTAAAGTCCCTCCCAAAACCAGTCTGGGATTTAGGCTGTAACTTCTCCAGGTTACAGCCCTGAGGATGAAAGCACCAATTCCTGCAGCCGCTGCTGATCCCGGTGAACAGCCCCAGTCCCACAGAGGTGTTTGGATTTGTGATGAGCTTTGTAGAGCAAAGCTGTTCCTCAGGGCACAGCTCTCAGCAGGCTGCAGCAGCACAGCCAGGGCTGGGGCTGAGGAAGCAGCAGAAATCCATCAACTTTCCCCCACCTGAGCAGGGAAGGGAAGGGAAGGGGATCTGTGTCCCGAGGGCAGCAGAATAAGGAGCCAAGCTGGGAGCAGTTTGCAGCAGGTGCTTGGGA
This sequence comes from Mohoua ochrocephala, assembly GCA_013398855.1. Taxonomy (NCBI): domain Eukaryota; kingdom Metazoa; phylum Chordata; class Aves; order Passeriformes; family Acanthizidae; genus Mohoua; species Mohoua ochrocephala. The sequence continues at coordinate 26,715 of VZTA01013359.1, forward strand.
GCAGCAGGTTTTTAGCAGCCACCCTGCCCAAAGCAAGCTGAGGGATTTTGTGAGTAAATCCACCTTCCTCATGTGGCTAAAACCCACAGGCAGCACCTTGGAACTCAATGATCTCACAGGTCTTTTTTAACTTAAACAGTTCTCTGGTTCTAATGGAGAAATCGATTTCTCTGTGTGCAAGTCACATTTCAACAACTTTACCTTAAAGCAGATCCTCCAAATATATTAAAAAACCTGTTCAAGCCCAATTCACAGCCCAGCCCATGAGATTTTATTCAAATATATTTTTCTGTGCTTCTGTATCAACTGATTTCCACTTGCTGGTCCTTTGTTCTGGGCAAGGCTCATTTTCCCTGTGCTGTTCCAGCACCACCAAAGCAGCCAGGCGACCTCTGAGGACAAGGGAAATCCATGCTCCTCACTCAGGATTGGTCTCTGGAGCATCTAAACCACTGAAGCCTCATACAATCTGAATTGGCTTTTCTGACACCTCCTTCTATTTGGTTCGTTGGGGGTTTTTTTATATGCAGAGAATTATTGCTCAAATTACCAGCAATCCCTATGTATTGGAAGGACAAAAAGAAGAATGATTTAAAAAAAAAAAAAAGAAGAAAAAATATTCCTATGTGATCATGACAAACCAGGGTAAAGAAAGATGGGCTGTAAAAACTCCCTCAAAATACAAAGCAGAATCCACAAGAGCGACACAGCAGATTAAAAGCAGACAGGTAAACAAATAAATAAATTTTAAAAAATCAATGTGCACTGTACTGGTTGTTTGCAAAATTAGACAATTAATTCTGTGCAAACCAACCTATCAGGAAGCCCCATGGTGGGGATTCTGAGAGCTGATACTGCAGCACACTGGATTGGAAAAGAATGCTTTAATGAGATCCCCGGAGAGTCTCCATGGACTTGGCCCGTCCTCTCCAAAAGACCATTTTTACCCCGTTTAACTGCCGGTGTGTTGCATCCCCCATAACACACGTGAACAAAAAGAAAGCAAAAAAAGAAGAAAACCCCCAAATAAAGAGAGCTATTAACACAATTACCAGGACCAATGAGAATGGGGCTCTTCGGGCTCAAAAAAGACATCATGTCATTTTCAAGATATAGGAGCCATCAGAAAGAACGTGTGTATGTTAAAACCCCCTGCACTTAAAGCCACTTACAGCCAGAATAGCAGCAGCATCAAAAAAGGCTTTTACACACAGGAGGGTGTAAAAAACCCCATCATAATAATAAAAAAATAAAATCACATTGTGCTCGCCAGAACAATCTGCAACCTGGCTTTTATTAAAATGTTATTTTTCTTTAAGTAAACACCTAGTGTAGAGCTTGCCAAGTGCAACAAATGCCCCAGTTTAAAATACGATTTTTCAAATAAACTGGAGAAAACCACCTTGAGCCCCAAACCCAAAATGGTTGTATTTCAAAATGATCACTTGCTGTAAAATAATAGCTGGAAAACAGCAAGGCAGAATATTTTGATGAGGAGCTTAGTAGCAGGGTTGGAAGCAGTTCTTCTATTTGCAGATTCCCTGTAAAAACATGTATAACCACATTTATGCCTTCAATCTGAGCAATCAATACTCTCAGCTTTCAAAAAGCTTTTCCGGGGAAGCCTGTGGATTTTTCTTACTCTTGTCTGGTTTAGGGAAGTGTTTCTGAAAGTGAGGCCTGAGATCAGAAGGAAAAAACCCTGAAGACTTGAAACGAAGTGCAAATAAATAAACAAGCCAACAGAGAAACCCTTGGAAACATTTAAGCCAGCCTTAAATCAAGGTGAATTAGTGCATTTTCTCTCCAGCTCTACTATTAGGCTTTAGGCAAGGACCAAGTCTGTGCTTCAGTAGCAGAAGGTGCTGGACAGCACTAACTGTGAGACCAATGTTTGTTTCCAATAGTGTCACGTTTCAGGAAATCAGCAGCTTCCAGAGCTAATGGGTTCAGGAGTTAATAGGAACACTCACAGATTCAGCATTAGGCCGCCCACGAATGCAAACCCTGTCAGTAAATGCTGAATTGTTATTGTGCTGCTGCCGTTTCACCTGGGCCAGTTGATGGGACATCCTCTGCCCTCACCCCACCTGGACCACGGCGCACCCCGAAAGCCAAGCTGGGAAAAGCCAACAGGAGATTGCCCGTGGAGGGCCACCATCGGAGCCTGCTCTCCACAGGGAAGCGCACTCCGGCGTGTTTTAATCACCCCTAATTGATTTTACACCACCAGGAAACTGAGAAAGAGTTCAAATAACAGTCTTTGAGTCCTGATATTTACATGGGCAAACATTTGTTTATCTGTCAGCTGTGTAATCTCAGGGCCTCTGTAGAGCCTGGGACAGCCTCTTAAGTAGCTTTCCCCAGTTCTGATTAGCTGACTGCAGAGCCAGCCCTATAAATATTCCTAACATTTGCACCCAATGGACCAAGTATTTTGTTGAGCAGACTAATTGGTTCACAACCCCTGCTAAGTATCGGCCCTATCATCCCCGACCGCCATAGGCTACGATCATCATTAGCCAAGTGACAATCTCCTGGAGAATTTGGGCTCTTTAATCTCCCCGCTCCCCGAGGACATCAGACTTATTATGGGTTAAAGCTCTCCGAGTTGGCTCTCAGCTCCTTTCCAAGGCTGGATCCTCAGCACTGAAGGAAAAACCTCCTGAACGTGTGGGGCACAAAGGAACCTCATGGCCACGTCTCACCAAAGGTGCTCCAGGTCTTGGTGCAGAGGGACAGAGGGACAGATCCTGCCTGCACACACGTTTCTGCAATTCCACGACTTCCAAGAGAGGAATGAATGAACAGATCCCTGAAGAAAACAGTCCTCGATCAGCATCACACCACGCTAACCCCAAAACATCCTCGTTGGGAGAGTTCCAGGGGCTGCAGAATCACCCCCTGTGCTGAGCACACCTGCCCTGAGACCCAGCAGTGGTGAGGACAGGAACGCTGGAGAGGGAGGAGCAGAGAAAGAGATGAAACAGGGGTCAGATGCTGGAACGAAAGGTGAAAAGGAGAATAAAGGTGGGAAAAGGAAAGGCAAACTGTGAGAAGACGTCATGCCCTCAGTCAGGCAGAACCCACACAGAGAGGAGCAGCTCCAGACAATGCACACCTGACCTTGTCAGGGCTGTGACAGAAATATGGAGATTTAGGCAAGAAACGGGGGGGTTCTCTGTGCTTTGTTTCAGCAGGAAGAAAGTTCTGCTCTTAAACCTGGGACACCCTTTCACACGTTTTAGATCTGGAGTGTTAAGTTTTTTTCACTTCAAAAGCCATACAAATCACAGACATCAGTTCCCTGAAAGAGCTGAAAAAAGGCCCCACCACAGTGAAGAGGGACATCCTCTCCTCATTGCACCTCTCCCCATCCAAAATGAGAGCAAACACCTCGGCATGGACAAAAAGCCCTTCCTGGCCCTCTGAAATGCCTGCTTTGACACCAAACTCTTCCTCTTAAAAACACCAGTGCTCACTGATGCCAGAGATTCACCTGATCAATAAGATGTTAAGCAATCAGTCACCATCTGGAGGTAGAAAGGAAAATCCAGCTGTGCCCTGTTGGCCTTTCTGAGGTTTCCAGAAGGGAAAGGGTTGTTAAAGAAGCGAAGTGAAAGCAGCTCAGTGATGGACAGGGCCTCTCTTGTCTCCAAATCTGTACCGAGGCAAAAAACTCAGGGTTTGGTACCAGAGCTGCCCCCTCCCATCACAGCAGCCCCTCAGCACGTAGAGTTTCATTTCTCTTTGAGCCACGCTGAGAAATCCCTGCCATTTGGAGCTTTGGAAAACCTCCACATTCACATTTAATTTGAAATTATATCCTCCCTGTCAAAACATACCTGGGGGGCAAGTCACTGATGAAAAAAAAAAAAAGAAGAAGAAAATACAAACCTGAATCTTCTTGTCTGTTCTGAGTCATAACATCTGCCACAGAGAGTGCCAGTGCCAAGCCACGATGATGATGATGTTCCTCAGAGAGGAGCACCCAAATAAAACAATATCCCAAAACAGAAGGAACCTGAACCACCTCTCAGGTAAGACCTAATTGTTAAATATTAGGAAGAAATTAAACATTTATTATATGAGCTTTCCAGCACTTCTGATGTGCCCACACAAGGCAAAAAAAAACCAATTTAAAGACGTGTTTATTTATAAATAGAAGGTAGAAATGCACTTGTGTGTGCACACTCATGCAAACACATTACAGGTGTATAATATCAAATTTCAAAGTTCGTAGCTCAGGAATAAATCGAAACATTTTATATGCTCCACATTCAGCTGCTTCACTTGGATTTGTTTCCCTTTCAGGCACATCAGATGTTGCTGTACTCTGATTATTTTCAGGGAAGATAAATGCAGTATCAGATTCAGAAGCCCAAGGCTAAAGCTACTGCCTGTTGCACGAAATGGTTTTGGAACAAAAATAAAGATAGATATACATAGATATATAGATATCTAGATATATATCTATAGATATAGATATCTATATATATAGATAGATCTCCCAAGTGATTTTATTTCCCATGAACTGCCACGATGGTTAAACAATTCTGTGCAAAACCACAAACATACAGTAATTTAACTAATTGTGTGCACACACATAAATACATATCTATAATACATGTATATTACATATACACATAAATACATATTTATACATAAATATATATTTATAAACACTTTATCCCCTCAAATTTCAGCCTCTTCAGGCCATTCAGCTCAAAGGAAGCTCTGAAAACCCTTTCTGCAGGAGACAGTTACAGGATCATCCATCCAGGGAGACATTAATTTCCCATCCCTATATTTAGAAGCAACCTATGATCTAAAACATGAGACTTCCTCAAGGGTCAGAATAGATTTGTTTCATTTGATGTAAGTGAAGTTAAATTCACCAAATAGCCCCTGGCCTTCAGGAGGCTGAAGGAGAAGAGGGTTTCAATTGGATTGTTTCCTTTCCATAAAAAAGAAGAAAAATCACTTCAATAGGAAGCATCTGCTCAGCAGCCCAAGGTGCTCAAGATGCAACTGAGATGAGGATCCTGTACAGAATGCCTTAGAAAGAACTAAAAGAATTATTAATAATAATTTTTAGTAATTTAGATGTGCTGCTGATTTATTTTTGCCATTGACATGACACCAAGCGTAACTGCATTCAAAAATCAGAGAGGTAAAAAGGACTGAAAGAGGAAAAAAAACCCAAGGGAAATACTAAAAGTCCCTTTAAGAAAGGAATGAGAAGAATCCTCAGGATTTCACGTACAGATGAAATGTTTCAAGGAATGGACACGACAGACAGAAGCACTTCTGCAAACAGGTGAAACAAGGTCAAACAGTCACTCCAATGATCACACTGGAATTAAGACACAGCACGTTCAGAACGAGCAAAAAAAATCACAATAATTAACTTTGCGACCTGTCTGACACAAAAACGTTACTGATACAAAGGGCAGGCTGATTAGGACAATGATTAGGTGTTTAAAGTGCTAATAATAATACTTTCCCAAGGCAGGAGAAGAATTTACAAGGGCTATTGATCTCATGTTTCAGGGTGGAAGCCAAGCTGTGAGCGCTTGGGAAGAAGGGAAATGAAAATAAAATAAAATAATAAAATAAAATATAATAATGAAATAAAATATAATAATGAAATAAAATATAATAATGAAATAAAATATAAAATAAAATATAAAATAAAATATAAAATAAAATATAAAATAAAATATAAAATAATCTTTAAGGGACAATTTGCTCCTTAATTGTGCTGAGAGTTCAGGGGAGGAGGGAGGAAGGTTTGGGGCTTTTCCCAGGGCGTTGAGTCATGTGGTGTTAGTTACCAACAGAGAGAGGATTCCAACCTAATTGGATCTTTAATCGGATTGAATAGGGTAATTCCTACCTCTCTGCGTTCCTAATGGATGTCACAGTGTCAGGAGTTAAACGCTCAAGGGCTGCTCTGATTTGAGAGCAGCTTCCAGGGGATCCTTAGGCACAGACAATTATTGGGACGTCCACTGAGAAAGAAAATGTTCATCAAGGTCGATATATTCCAACAGGATTTTGGGATAATTACCGCCCACTCAGCCAATTCTTACAGGTAGGACACACATCCTTTGCTTCATATTTTTTTCTTGCCCTAAATCAGTTTATTCCCATTTATCAGTTTTCCTGGTTCCAAGGAGAATGGGGCCAAAACCAGCCCAGTTCCACCCTCTGCTACTCGGTTTGCTGGCAGTGCAGAATGTCCATGGCAGAAACAGAGCTGCAGGGAATTGCAGCTCTAATTGATCACAAAGAACTCAGGGTTCTGTTAAACAGCCCAAGGAAAACATGTTCCCATTTCCACTGAAAAGATCCCGAAATAAAGACTCCCTTCCAATCCCAAAACAATGCAGGAAATGTCGCTAAACAAAGGTAACAGCTTTGGGATGGAGTTGTAAAACAAGAGCACGTGTGAGTGATTTCCCTCCACAAAACCATTACAGAACACTCTGCTGTGGAGGTGAGGCACTTGTGGAAATTTTTCTGGAAAAATGATTTCCAGTCCTGGCTAAAGAGCTCCTGTGATACCAAAATTACTGACGAGTCTTTAAGGCATCTGTTTCACTTCCATTGTAACTGAAGATCCACAGGAAAAAAAAAACCAGCGACAAAGTCACCTGGAGCACGGTCATGACTGAACCCACAGAAAAACCTCAATATTACACTTAAATTAATGATTATCTCATTATTAGGCACTGAAAGCAGTTGTAATAGGGTATTTCTTCTTGGGAAAAAAGAAGTCTCAGTCACTGATCTGGTGAAACTATCCCAGGAGGACAAACATTCGGAGAGAACTCCTCGAAACCAGCCGAGACCACAGAGATTTCCCCGCGGGATTTCCGGAAAATTCGGTTTAATGGCAGAAATATGAAGTTCACGGTTTCTTTTAACGCTTGTGTGTGTAAAACTGGCACCAGCAAAGTGGGGGCACACGAGAGACCACGGTGGCAACCCGGTGTTGGAATGGGGCACCCCGCCAGTGCCCAGGGGCACAGGACGTGCCCTTCGCTCCAGAGGAAGGTGGCACAACTCTCCCGGTGAGATCCCACCCTCGGCTCCATCCCGGCTCCTGGCAGTGCCAAAAGCCTGAACCACAAACAGGAGGTTTCTTTATCATCGTTAACAAAGCCCAGAATCCAAAATTGCTGTTTTGACTGGGAAACAGATGACTCCAGCTCTGCCAACACCCAAGGTGCTCCCAATGCCAAAACTCACTTTGCTCACACATATGCTCCAATACTCCGAAACAGAAGCTCTGTCTCCAGCTGAAACTCCTTTCTTTGTCCTTTCAGCGCTCCTATTCCTCCTTTTTGTGCTTCCCATGTAAGTTCCACCCTTTTCTTCCTCCTTCCACTGCCCTTTCAATGCTCACAGATTTCGAGCCCTTTGCACCCTCCAGTACAGCACATTCTGTCCTGTGTTTTCCTATCCTCTGCAAATCTCATCCAGCAACTCGTGTTTGATTGTGTCACACGAGGTATCCAGTCTGCATCTGAACACATCACAGTTCATTACAGTGGTTAATCACAGATAAAAAAAAAAAAAATTGCCTTTAATGTCTAATTTAAAATTGTCTGGCTCCAGCTCGCAGCTATTGGATCTGATTTTTCTTTTCTCTTCTTGATTAAAAAGCTGGATATGCTTTCCCCATGAAAATACTTGTCCCTGTAATCAAGTCCCCTCTCAATCCTCTTTTTGATGAGCTAAGCAGATTGAGCTCTAAATCTCTCACTGCGGGGAATTTCCTCCACTCTTCAAATCAATATTGTGGTTATTTCCTTGACTCTTCAGGTTTGTAAACCCTTTCTTTCAGCTGTTGACACCAAAACTGACCCTGGCTTTCCAGCACTCTCATGGACTCGGATAAAATCCCTGTGTAAAAGGATCCTACTTGTCCTTCAGCCTGCTGGGCTGCCCCTGGATCCCTGGAAGCATCCAAGGCCAGGTTGGACGGGGCTTGGAGCAGCCTGGGACAGTGGGAGGTGTCCCTGCCCCTGGCAGGGGTGGCACTGGATGAGTTTTAAGGTCCTTCCAACCCAAACCATTCCATGATTCTATGAAACAAGATTGCTGCTAATTCTACACGCCAGCTTTGTTGGGTTGGTTTGGTTTGAGCTGAGATTTCATGGGATTATCAAATCTAACACCAGAAAACTCTGCCACAAAGCTCAGTTATCCACATTCATCAAACCTGTAACTCCACAAGGAACGGGCTCCCTTTCCAGAGAGGCCTAAATTATCTCTCTATTCTTTAACTCTATTTTAATTCAGTCCTCTATCAACTTTTCCATTATTTTTCTGGGATTGGTGCCAAGCTCTCCAGACAATCATCTATTACCTCTTCTGCTTTCCCCTCTGCACGTGGGCTTCTCCCGTATTCCCGCAGAACACCGAGATACGCAGGGCAAGGGAGCCAAAACCACTCTGCCCCCCTTGCATGGTGCATCACCCCATCTCTTCCAAAGAAAACAACCAAGGCTTTTTCCAACAGATATTTCATGCCTTTGCCAGTGCTGCCTCTCCCTCCCACACCACTCCTGCCCACCCATCCCAGTTTAGCTGTCCCACAGGTACAGAGGTGCCAAAGCCACGGGCTGAGAACAACACACACCCAAAAGCCATCACCAGAGCCGGCTCCTGGAAGCTCTTTCAGAACCTTCACTGCTCTGTTTTAGCTGTAAAATTTGGTTTTCAGCAGCACTCAGCTTTGACCCATCTGTGTATTTCATCAGGAGCCAGAGTGAGAGGACAAGGAGTAATGGGTTCAAACTGAAAGAGGGGAAATTTAGGTGAGATATATGGAAGAAACTGTTCCCTGTGAGAGTGGGGAGGCCCTGGCACAGGGTGCCCAGAGAAGCTGTGGCTGCCCCTGGATCCCTGGAAGTGTCCAAGGACAGGTTGGACAGGGCTTGGCTGCAACAAGAAGATCTCTAAGGTCCCTTCCAACCCAAAGCCTTCTGGAATCCTGGATGATATCAGCTCAGTGAGAAGTTTGTTCCCCAGGAATTCCCTCCCCCCACTGCATCCCTTCGAGTCCCTGCTCCAGGAGCACGTTTAGCACCAGAGATTGATTGAACTTGCAAGTGCCAGCCCCACGCTGGGTGATCCTAAGTGGACTGGACAGCCTCTCCTCTCCAAGGTGTGCTGCAAATTGCCGGATTAGCGGCGCACGCCGCGGCTCCGGCAGCGCCCGGAATCTCGCCTGTCCTACATCATTTACCTGTGCTGAAATTACAGTTCAATTACTGGAGTAATATCTCATTCAGGCAGAACAAAGAAAGGGGAAAATATGCAAATGAGCAAATTTAAATTCACTTAATTTAAAGGCCTAAAATTTTTAAGGGCACATTGCCTCTCCGGGGACATTTGGGTTCAGGGATTATAAAATACATAAAGCTATAAATGGTTAAATGGATTGTCATTGCCTGAGCATCCAAACTTTGCATACATTATTCTTTTCGGCGAGTGCATTACGTAATTAGCACGGAAAATACACAGCATTCCTGACTATATCCTATCCAGGGATAAAAAATTTGGTCTCACCACCCATTTCAGGGAGCTTTGTGCCCAGACGAGCTCAGCATACATTTTGGAGGATGGCAGTGGAATAGGTTTGCAGGGAGAACACTGCTTATCTGCTGAATGCAAAGATTATTCCAATTTATTTCTTTTTTTTTGTGGGACACATGATAAGATTGTGAATAACCCTCCAGGTTTGTTGCCTGTTGTGGTTTTCCTGGTTGTTTGTTGTTGTTTTTTTTTTTTTTTTTTAATAAACACTGAGGCATATTTTAATGTACCAAAGATGAATTTTTCCTCTTGCTATGCAGCTGGAATTCTGTGAGGTTTCACTGCACAGGGATGCCTGACAGGAGGAATGGCTGACAGGGAAAATGTGCTGCTGTGGCAGGATAATGAGGTACAATGCTCCAAAAGGCAGGATCCTGCACACCGGGAAGGAAATGGGAGAAATTTCCTTTTCTTAGGGGCTGCATCACCAAATAACTGCATTACAAAAAAGAGAGAGGGGGACTATTTACAAGGGCATGTAGTGACAGAACAAGGGGGAATGGATTCAAATTGAAATAGGAGGTTTAGATGGGAGATTGGGAAGGAATTGTTCCCTGTGAGGGTGGGGAGGCCCTGGCACAGGGTGCCCAGAGAAGCTGTGACTGACCCTGGATCCCTGGAAGTGTCCAAGGCCAGGCTGGATGGGGCTTGGAGCACCCCGGGATAGTGGAAGGTGTCCCTGCCCATGGCAGGGGGTTAGAATGGGATGATCTTTAATGTCCCTTCCCACTCAAACCATTCTGTCACTCCGTGATTACTTTCTGGTGCCACCACGCCGACTGCACTTCACCTTTAATAAAGCTTTGTTCCGTAATACTCCTCAAACAGCTCAATTTTCAGCAATTCCCTGGGATATAAAAGGCGAGCCCGAGCCTCTCCCAGCAGGTAGGCACAGTCTGGACAGGAATTAGCCGAAAATCGGGGTGGGCAGAAGCCCGGGCTGAGCGCTGCACACACACACACGGACAGCGGGGAGGCCGCAATCCCACGGGCTAAGCAGAGATCATAAAAATCCCAGATTTAGGTGAAAGCCCAAGTCCAGCCTCACGCAGTCAGCGACAGGAAGGTGCATTTGTCATGCAGGTGGGTAAACCCGGAGCAATTACCGTGGATTTCAGCGCTAACCCTGTCAGTTTAATGGAGCAGGTATGGCTTAGCTCCGTTCAGCCGGGACAGCCCTTTAATCACGGCTCCTCCGTACCCCGCGCACCGCGGTTGTCATCCGCGTGACTCAGAAAACAGAACATTCCCTGCTGCTTCCCAGTTATTTGTTCCCAGCCACAACACGAGACAGGGATGTGGCACCTGAGAGGAGGCAGAGTCACGGAGCTCCCAACGCTGCTGCCCGCCGAGCCCCCGTGGATGGTGGATTCTCCGAAAGCCCAGATGGCTCGAGTCAGGGGAACTCAATCACCCTCAGCTGAACCACGCTCGTTTGTATCAGTCAAAGACCCCAGCCATTACGCCGCCTCCTCAAACTGGTTAGGTTGTAAATTAGATTTTCATCACTCCTGGGACAAAAACCTGACTCTGATGAGGTCACTGGGAGTTTGAGCATCCATTTCAGCGGCGCCATGACCTCACCGGTGCTTTGCCTGCGCAATATTCAGCCTGGAAGTCACCGAGGTTCACCAGGCTCTCCTAAAAATGTGGCAAATAAAATCTGGCAGATACCAGTAGTTCAGTTCTGTGTCATTCTCTTCTGCCCAGATGCAACAAAAGGAATATTTATCTCCGAGGAATGTGGATGTTAAGGGCCAAAATTACTGCAGTTTTGACCAATGCCTCAGCAGAACTCAAAGCAAGCACTGAATACAGTTTATTCCTGTAAAACTGAGTAATAATAATAAAAAAGATCAGACAGGACCTCCTCTGACAGGACACAACAGAAATCCTCAAAAATCTATCCTCTCAATGAAATTTCACTGGAACGAAGTCATTGGGGGAGTGATATGAAAGAATAACCCATGAAAAATAAAATACTGGGCCCTAATATAAAAGCAATAACCCAAATTTTAGGTGATAAGTTCACTGAACTCAGCAAACAGATTGTGGTTTGGAGCGTTTTGCCCACAAAAAAGTAAAATCAGCAAAATTAGCCAAACAACCACGGATGCAAGCGCACACACAGACCTGGATCAACCAACACAAACTACACAGAGGGAAGAGTTTTAGAGAGGGGACAGACAGACCTATGAGATCAACCTCTGGAAAAACATGTGGGTGCTTCCAAACCTACAGGCAATCTCTTCTCATTAACCATGCTCTGATTTCAGTAAAGTGCAGAAATAATGGTGCATTCTGTGAGCACGTGTTAAAAACCCCCATTGGGTCAATCGCTCCCTTGGCCGACAGCAATGTTGGGGTGATTTCTAACAGAAAAAAACCCCTCTACCCTGCAATAATAATTTTGCTTTCCCTATAAGCAGAGCAACCTTTCATCGGGACTGATTTCATTTGAAGCACTGGGGGTGCACACTGGCACCAGGCATTTTTTACGGAGACATTGTTCCAGGTTTCCATCGGGTTCAACGCTGGAACAGCACGTGACAGGACGGAGCGCTGCATTTTTCAAACATCCTTTAAAGCTGTGGGAATACACTCCTTAAAGGCAGCCTTCTCTCCTTTCAAGTGCCATACAAGCACAGCAGGCAGCATTCAAAGCCACCTCTTCTGTGTCAGCCAGCGGGGAAGGCTGACAGGGAATTGCTTGTGTCACACTCCAAAAGTCACCAAAGCAGACACACACTGAAAGGTGGATGGGCCCAATTCTGCCTTTTTTTTTTTTCTCCCCTACTCCTCCGAGTAGATTTCTGCCTTTCCCATTCATTCCAGCCACGATGCTGTTCTGAAAAGTGACTTAAACCTTGCAGAGTCATCCCGTGGGTCTCCCCAAAAACAGAGAAGCTTGAAATGAGATTTCTGAAAGCAGGAAAATCATCTAAGCTCTGTTGAGAGGTCAGAGGGCTTTGGCTCACTGGAATGTTTAGAGTTCTTTGGGACTGGAGCCTTGTGCTTTCACTGCTTGGCTTGTTTGTAGTGACACTTTCTATTCTCCAGGAGGGCCCAGAGACTCCCCAGCCATCAGAGCCCCTCCATGTGGGTTCATCCCACCTTTAAAGTCACAGCCCTCTCAAACCCAGAAATGCACAGCCCAGGAGCTGCCTTTGATGCTCTCATGAGGAGGAGGAGGAGGAGGAGGAGGGAGTGCAGCAGCAGCATCCCCAGGCAGGGGACAGTGACACAGGGCCAGGCTGGGGCCCAAGAGCTCTCCCAGGGCAATGCAAAGGCCCCTTGGTGCTGCCCTGAGGACAAACACCAGGGCAGGTGTCCCCTTTCCACACCTCCCTGACTGCAAACGCCAGGAGGGTTCAGCAGGGACACTGGAGAAGCTCTGTTTTTGGCACAGGGACAGTGGCTGTCTGAGGTCACCTGTCTGGAGCTCGGCTGGGGCTGTCCCCAGGCTAACAGCCCAGCTCTGACAGCCAGACCGGGAGCCATCTGGTAAAAATATCCTCAAAAGCTGCACTCTCACACAAACAGCCCTGCCCAGGCTCCATCGCTGGCTCCTTCTCCCCCAGCTGCTCAGGCCAGCATCCAGACATCTCAATTCTGCTGTGCCAGAGAACAGGAGCAAAGATGGGGATGGATCCAAGCGGGCTCAGCCCTGTCCTCCCCAACCTCCCCTTCACCCTCCCTTAACCCGAGTCACATCCTCACCACACCTCTCTGATTTAGCTCTATCCTGCTGCAAAGAGAGAAAAAAACCCAAACAAACAAATGAAGAAAACCACCTGAAGTTGGTCATTTTCTTCATAAACAGAGAAAAGAGAGGGCTAGCAAGGGTCAAAGGAAAATAGGAAGACTGAAAAGCCCTAATGAAGAAAGCAACATAATTTTTTGTCTTTCTTTCATGGAACAGGACCTACACCTGCAAATCACACTGGAAACCACAAACTAGTTAATCTGTAACAACAAACACTACTTCCAATGATAAACTGTTCTCCATCTGCATTTTTTTGATTTTTATCCATCCAGGTGCAATGAAGGAAGAAGGAAACATCTGCTAGGGAGTGCTGAAACCCCAAAAAATAACATCGCCACAGCCATCACACACCGTGTGCTTCCTGCAGGGTGCCTGGACACGCTGGCAGGAGGAACCTGAGGCACCAAATATCACCAAGTACCTTCATCTGTTTATTGTACAGAGGCAATCACTAATCAGCATCTGGGAATGCAAATGCACTCACAGAAATCAATGAATAAAACAGACAGAAGAGAGGAGCTGGGAGGGAAAAAAAAGAAGCTAAATACAACAACCTTGAGTTTTGAGCACTGACTTTGTTGCACAGAAACAACAGGGGGGAAAAAAAACAACCCACGACAAAGTCAGCCAAGCTCACAGGTACCTTCATCCTTACCTAAGCCTGTCTGAGCCGAGGAAGGCAATTAATGACAAGCACACGGATTATGAACTACAATAATCTTCGCCTAGGAATGCTGACAACGAGCTGGGATTTGGTTCAGTGTGGTCTCAGCAGTTCCCGTGGGCACTGCTACAACATCCCCTCCAGTCCCATGCACAGCAAATCATGCCAGACTCAAGATGTATAAAGAGAAACACCTGGATTCCTTTCTCTCATCCACAGGGAAGAAACCTTCCAGAACGCCACTGCTGTTTAAGTAAAATGAATGCCATGACACCCTGCAGTTCTCCCAGCCCCAGCAGGCTTTTCCTGGGCACAGTTTTAGCAGGAAGAGGATATGTCTATACGAGCAAAGAGCAGAGCTCAGAAGGGGGGAGAGAAGTTGAGTAAAAGGGTGCTGGGAACCCCAGGTCCACCCACACACGCTGCAAAGCTCTGCTCCAGCTCCAGTCAGGAGGCCAAGGATGCAAAGCCCAAGAGCAGCTGAAGGGCACGGAGTGAGCTCCTGGAACAGATATCCTGCCTTGGGTCCAGCCCAAACTCATCCCGTTGGTGCCCTGAACCCGTAACTCCATCCAGCAAAAGCGCAGAGAGTGGGGATGGGACAATGCAGGATTCCCTTCCAAGGTGCCCTCCAGAACTAAGGTAAAGCCCATGTGGAGCCAGGGGTAGCAAAAAGGGTTCACTGACAAAACCATAACTCATTGAAGCCAGTATTGGTACTTCAGGTACACCATCATGATAACATTGATCGTCCTTCTGCTCTGCCAGTACTAAACCTGACATTCCCTTACACATAATAGATCTGTCAAGGCCCCAGTGCCTGCTGTGACCCAGCAGAGCTCCCCAGCCCTGTGGGCCATGGGGTAATTCAGACCACAGCCAACCACACATTCCATGTTCCATTCCGAAGTGGAGCGAAGGGGAACCCCGCAGACCTTGCAGGATCTCACAGCTCACAACAGCACGAGGGGAACTGTTCAAAGAGCACTTGGCAGGTGAATATCTTTGTTAGAACTTGTCCCACTAACGATTTGGGGTTTTTAGGGGTCTAACCAAGAAAGGACAATTGAAACTTGTTATAGAACGCTGAGCACATCACCACCAGAACAGGGTTACAAGATTCCTGCTCGGTTTTCATACCCATGCTGCTCCCACACACTGTGCTGGGACATCAATTTTCATTCTCCATGATTGAGGGTTGTTATAGGGTGGGCTTTGTGCTAGCAAGGAACCCATGATCTGTAACAAAACTGAATTTCTACTTTACTGGACAAATATACCAAAAGAAATTGTGGCATCTTGGTGGGTTGCTAAGCAACCCAGAGCTCCAGTGTCACTTGTTTGTGATCAATTCAAGTCATTCATCGGGCTCTGAAGCACCAGCTCAGGAATTCCAACAAAATCTCTGCCTTGGGAAAGCCAGGGGGACTTCCTGACACACAATAACACTTTCTTTCCTCTAAGATAAACTTTGTAGATGTTCTTTTGATCCGTGTGATATGTTAATTCATTATTCTTAACATACTGCTAATGGGAAAAGCTATAATTAACTAACTACAGCATTGTAAGGCGTGCAAGATAAACTGAACTAATTAGTAGTGTTTAAAGTAGTCCCTGTCCTCTCCCACCGGGGGAAGGAGCAGATCCTTTCTTATCACAGAAGCAACTGTCCCCAACATCGTTTCATGTAAGGAATAGATACATTTTTGTTCCATCTTTTTTTTCTCCCAAAAAGAAGTGATAAAGTATATTTCTACAGGCAAAGAAGGTGGCTCCAATCCAAGCCACTCGAGGTACACATCCAAGCTGTGAATAATGTCATCTTTCATTTAAATGAAGGCTTATCTGTTGGGGTGAAAAAGTGGACTGTTCTATTTTCATGCATGAAGTTTAATTACTGAAGTTACTCATAACAAATGGCCACAATAATTACACTCACTGAGTTAAATGTATGTATTGCTGAAATACAGTCTCTTTATCTCAGCCTCGTATTCAGGACTCGTTTCATCCCTGTTTTGATAGAAATCAATAATAAACAGGAATAGTTTAGAAACAAATTGGTTTCCAAGCTGTGTGCTGCATATGGCAAAACTTCAGCTTCTTCTTGATTGCTGGCAGGTGTTTTTTTACTGAAGACATTTAATGATAATTTCACATACACTGGGCAGTATTTTCACAGAAATTACCTTCTGCAAATCTTGGTGTCCTCTCTTGTGCATCTTATTTTAATGTCACATGATCTGGACTTGTAGTTCCTCTGCAAGCCAGACTCCACCGACAGCAGATGCTGAGCAGATGCTCAGCCTAAGTGAGGACCAGAAACTGGTGAACCAGAATCTCCTAATTTTTTAATGACTCATTGAGAGAAGGATTTATTTGGTTTTGGGGTTGTTTTTTCTTTTGAAAGATGAGGGAAATTTCCTACTTTTAAGCAAGGGAGAAGTGTTAACACAGCTGAAGTTGAGCACTCTGATACTTCCTATCAGAAGATAAGCAGAGGCACGTGGGAAACAATGGTCAGAGGATGGCAAACTCAGCTCTAACAAGGTAGTATTTCACGTTCACAAACGGCCAAAAAAATACATATTTATATAAGTACAGCTTTTTCACCCCTCTCCTTTCCTCAGACCTGTATCTAAAATCACAATATTTACTATTTATTGCTTATGGAATGGGTTTTGGCAGAGCTACACAGCACATATTAACTCGATCACACCAAACGAACCCTTGGCAACAAAACAGAAATGCCACCTGTCACCACTCTGGTGAAATTTTCCAAAACCACGTTTCAAGCAAAAGTATTCCCAGGTAGTGCTGAATACCTGCACATAACCCCACATGACACAGCTTACTCCCTTTTTAGCCCAGAAGAAGCAAAGTATCACCAATGGTGGAAGTGATAGATGAAAAGCCCACGTACATTTGCTGTGGCTGACTACAGAAAACAGAATCTCCTTGGATTACGTTGCCAGGCTCACCGATGCTCTGATCGTGCGACACAAATCAATAACGCACAGCACAGACACCGAGCTTCAGAGATTCCAACAGCTCTCCTGCGGCGCAACACGAGCACATCTCTTCCCCAGCGAAAAAAAAACCCCCAAAAACCTGGGGACTTTGGTAATTATTTCGGTATTGCAGCAAAACCACCCGAAACCCTCTCCAAAATCATTAGCAAAGCAGAAACGAGCGTTCGCCACAGACGCAGGACATCCAAGCTCGCAAACTTGAGCCCACCTAAAGCAACACGGGACCGCCCCGCCGCCCCCCAGCCGAGCCCCTGGGCCGTGGCTCTGTCCCCTGGAGCCTCCGCGCTGTCCCCCGGCCCCGCAGGGCTCCGCACCCCCCAAAACTTTCCGCGGGCAGCGGCTCCTCCGCCCGCGGGACCCGAGCGCGGGGAGCCCGCCTGGCCCCGGGGCAGGGGG
>VZTA01013359.1:44634-83536 GCA_013398855.1 Mohoua ochrocephala
AGAAAAAAAACCCAACGCAACCACCCCAAAGCCAGCCCCGCTCCACACCCACGAGGAGGGAGAGGGTCCCTCCGTGACTGGCATCGCTATCTCCTCCGGCGGAGCTTGCAGGGAGCCATGGCAACGAGCCCCCGCTCTCTCCACAGCCTCCCCCGGAGCACAGCCGCCCCCGCCCCGGCTCCGGCCCCGCTCCGGGTCCCACCTGCCCGATCCGAATTCCCCCGGCCGGAGCCGGCTGCCAGCGGCGCCTCCGCCCCCGCTGCTCCGGGCGGCACCTGCGGACGGCGCCAGCAGCGGGAGGGAGGGAGGGAGGAGAGGAGAGGAGGGAGCGAGGGGAGCCCCTGCCCGCCCCCAGCCCGGGGGGGCCGTCCCGCAGCCGGGGCAGGTGCTGAGAGGGGCCCCCAGTGCCGGCCAGCCCAGACCCGGGCAGGAGGAGGATAAAGTAATGGCCGAGCTGAGGGCACTGCCCCCGGCAGGACTCCGGGATGCTCTCGCTTGCGGCGTGGAGGGGCTCCGCCAAAATGCGGGCGAGGAGGAGGGAGGCGCTGCCGGGAAAGGGACGGTCCCCGCCTCGTCTCACCCCTCTCTCGGGTGTAGAATTGCCACTGCTTTCCAGGGGAAAGGATGGAAGAAAACCCCACCTGGGTTTAGCCCTTGTCCCCTCACCCTTCTCCCGCTAAACCCCCACGTACCCGATCATCCCAACACCAAACCTCGGAAAATCCTCTTTTCCTCGTTTTTTGCAAATGCCCCCTGTACAATTTCTGCTGCGTGTGCTGTACACAGCCATGAACCCAGCTCAGGTTCACGTGTGCCCCTGAGTGCCCGGACTCTGCCTGGGCGCTTCACCCTCTGAGCCCTTCCTGGAACGGGCTAAATTTTTTTTCTTGGTGAAGACACTCGTCACAAATCTGCCAGTCATTGTCTTAAGCACTCCATCCCGAGAGGTGGGGAAGGTCAGACATAATCATTTTCATGAGGGCTCGGACTCCTCAGACGTTTCTGTCTCGCCGCTGACCTTTGGGTGTTTCTCTTCTCTCTGAGCCTTGCCTAATGCAATGAACAATAATCATAAAGTAGTGTTCACGGACATTGAACCATAAACCCACCCTACCGAATCGCAGTGGCACTCCTGGGGATTATTAGCATTTGGGTTAAAGATTTTTGGGACAGTGGCAATTGGAATTTGTGGGTGTACTGGCCAACTGGTGGTGTTTATCTCCAGCAGATTTAAGTAGGTGAGCTTGCCTTTTGGATGGGAAGGAAATAATTAGATTTAAGGAAAAGCATTATAAAGGTGGCAGTAAAAGAAAGAAGATCTGAAAACCGGAAGGCAAAAGGGCAGAATAGTTTAATATAGTTGTTAAATAAATGCAAAACAGGTAAAACAATGGTTAGTTTGCAGTTGTGCAAAGCCAAGCAATCCATAGATAGAATTTTTATATTAAACTATGCATAAGTGAACTTGTACCAATGTAAATGCACGGAGCAAAGCATGGGAAGCTGCTGAGGAAGCTCTGAAGTCGGGCAGATTTCTGTGTGGCAAAGACCCAGCCCAGAGCTCCCAGACAGGACTGGGAATCCTCCCTTTGAATCCTGCCCTCCGCGCCAGATCCTGAATTGAGTCACTGTTCCATCTGAAGGCAGTAAAATGTTATATTTACAGCACATTGCTTCCCAAAGCAACCAACAGCTAAGCAACAGGCCTGTGCCCTGTGAGCGGAAACTCGGGAAATAAATGGACAGGGAGGCAGCTCCAGAGGAATGTCTGAGGGCTGCCCACCGATTGAAAACCATTTGACGCAGTCCCAACGAGATCCACTCCAATCCAGGGGTGACTGGAGATTCACTGGAGCCTTGGCAATAACTGGAAATGCCGAGGGTGGGAAGCTGCTTGTCTGGGAGCAGAGATAAGAGCCAGGGAGAGCCAGGGAGAGCCAGGGAGAGCTGGCATTGCCCCTCCTGCCAGTGCCAGGAGGATGAAAAACGGGGACTGCGACTCTCGCCCTCCCCAGCCAACACTGAGTTCCACCCGGGATGCCTCAGCAGTACCAGGAGTTTCCAGGCTGATTTTTGCAGGGCTCTGACATGAAGGAGAGAGACACCAATTTAATGACCTCCAGAGACTGCTTGAGGCAGGGCTGCTGCCAAAGTCAACTTCCCAGGCTGCCCATCCCCACATCCCCACAGAGGGAAGCTGGGCTTGCAAAGTGCAGCCACCCCTCAGACCTTCGTTTCCCTGCTTGGCTGCCCCAACTTTTAGATCCTCTCTGTCAATATGATTTTCCCAAGGTCTTCTGCCACGTTCAGGTTTCAGGCCGTGGAAAGCATTAAACGGTTTTAATTTTTCACGCAGGATCGTGCACAACGTTTTGCTTCCACGAGGAAGCCAGCGGATGGAAAAGCCAAAATACAGCAGCTTAACCAGAGCTGCTCCACACTTGCAAAATGAAATGTGTTCCTGTTCATAATGATACCAACATGGCACTAAGTGAGGCTGTTTGAGAATTGGGTTTGCCTCAAGTAAAGTGTAAATAGACACGATCAATCGTGCCTCACATTTCGCTGGGCAATGAAATGGGGCAAATGTCATCGCACTTAAATCTGCACCAAACAAAAATAAAGACAGAGAAGCTCAGTGCGGTCCTCTCTGTGTCTCACAAAACTGCTCTTTATTTTGGGATTTCCTGCTGAAAATCAAGGAGCCTTTTCATCAGACTCTCTGCTTGATGTGAGAATGAGAGAGCAACACTGCTGGAAACACTGGAAAAAATTAATTCTCTCTAGGCTGGTACTGATCACATATTTAAAATACACATTAAATGCATAATATTGTCTGAAACCGAGTGTGAGAAAACCCCCTCAGAATATTCATTTCAGGCACTGTGTGAAGGAATGAGAAGGAACAGAGGGTGTGTTTTGCCAATCCCAGCCGTAACTCGTTACCTGATTCCCTCAATGTTCTCCCTCAAGACACTCCCACCGTTTCAAACCCGGTTCGAGCCTGGTGGCAGGCTCAGAAGATTCCCAATCCTGCTCTAAATGCCATTTAAGGCACATGAAATACTCAGGACAAAAGAACAGATTGGCCAGATTTTCTGTGGAGAAAATTAATTTGCTCGTAATTGCCAGCGCATATCCCATCAGCAGAGCTCGTTAATAAAGACGCCGTGACTTTCTGAATAGGTAGATGTGCAAAAATGGAATTGTATTTGAATATCAAGAGCCACAATTTGAGATTGATTTTTTTTAAGAACTAGGATAAGCTTCTGGGAATCTGTTTTGGTTCTGGACAAATGAAGTGGCTAAAATAATTGACATGAAGCCATCTGAAGTTTGAAATTATGCCCTGCCGCAACAATTCGCGGCGTTTTCCTTAATTTTTGAATTTTTAGGGTATTTAAGTTATACCAGCTGAGATGCAGCTTGGGAAGCACTGAGCTGCTTTAGGAGCTTGGAGTTCATAGGAAAAGATCTGAATCATAAAGGGAAAAACACGGATGAGGGAGAGGGTGATGCACATCCTGCCGATGGTTTATTGAACACGGGTCTGAGCGCTCCTCATCAACGCTGGGCTTTGAAATGCTCAAAGTTGGATGGGTCCTCACCAGAGAGAAACTCCAGACATGCCAGAAAATGCTCATCTGTCCCTTCCTAATGAGGGTCCAGGAGAAATCCACGTGATCAAAGCACAGCAAATTTTAAGTGAATTAAAGGAACGACCGCTTTTCGCAGTTCGAAGCAATCTCAGGAATTCAGCCTTTGAAGAACCCGGAGCAAAATGTTGGGTTGTTGTTTTTTTTTCCTTAATCTGATTTTTTTTAAGGCTGGATAATTTTATGACTGCTAATAACATTTGTAACTATGCGAGCTAAGATAATAACAATGGTAATCAAATCTCATGCTTCAGGGCATAAATTGATTGCTTGGAGGGGTTATGGAGAATTCTCTGTTTTTCCCACCGCTGAGTCCATGATTTCACAACTGGCCAAGGGAGGGGGGGGTTGCTACTGCAGCCAGACAATTGATCTAATCCGTAATAACAAATCTGACACCAAAATACAGCGAGCTGCCTGTCTGCTGTGCAAACACGAAGAGGTTCAGGCTCAAATTCAGGGAAATATTTGGTTCTTATTTTCCAGTTAGTTTCCTACAGTCCTTTTGAGAGAAAGCAGCGAGGTCGGGGTTGAAAACAAATAAATCCCAAAAACAAACAGCCTCACAACACTCAGGAGCACGAATGTGGCAGTGAATCTGAAAGATTAGTTAGGCAAGGGCGTTCATCCACGGGTCCAGATCCGAAGATCGGGATGTAAAACAATTCACAGAGTAGGCTGACTCGTGTATCCTATGGCCAACCACACATTTCCATATGTTTCCATCAGAAAAGGAGGTCGTGGTCTCTTTTCCTTGAAAAACAGGCACAGCAGGAGATGAGAGAGCTCAGCCTGGAGATGGGGATTTAGGTTTAATTCCCAGCTGGACCAGAAAGCTCCACACAAGTTTGTGCTCTGCTCCAGGACAGACAGACTGAGCTCTGGACAACACTTCATCAAGCAGAAAATAATTGAGGCTTCCTTGGACCCAAGCTGAGGCAAAACTGGGCCCTGCTTTTGTTACAGAATTTGTGGCAGGGTGGTTTGAGCTCCAGTGGTGCCACAACAGAGTATTCCTGATTTTCCATACAATCCCAGAGTGGTTTGGGTTGGAAGGGACTTAAAGCTCATCCCATTCCACCCCTGCCATGGGCAGGGACACCTTCCACTGTCCCAGGGTGCTCCAAGCCCCATCCAGCCTGGCCTTGGGCACTTCCAGGGATCCAGGGGCAGCCCCAGCTTCTCTGGGCATCCTGTGCCAGGGCCTGCCCACCCTCCCAGGGAAGGATGGAGGAAAAACCCCTGGGCAGTGCTCTGCAGAGGAACGAGGACGTTTGTGAGGAAAGGCGAGTGCACCTCACAAAAACAGCTGTCTGAAAATGCATCTTTGGTCTCTGCCAGAACTGGCACAAAGCCCAGGAGGAGGAAGCTGCAAAATTTAGAGAAATGGAATCGTGACTCACGCCAGGACAATGGCATCGATCTCATTCATTTGGGGAAGAGATTAAAGGGGCCCAGGAATAAAGATTTCCTATTCCTGAACAAAAGCTGCTACTCACTGGACAAAACCTCGGCAACAAGGTCCTCGCAGTTCTGATCCCTGCCCAGTGTGGAGGTGGGAAATGGAGAATGGAGCCTTTGCCTGGATAATCCATGAGCACAGTCGTGTTTTCCCAGTGATGTAGATGAGACCTATTGCTCACCAACTGCTGAATAAAATGCTTTGTGGATATTTTCTTTTTTTCCTCCTGTCAAGGTCAACTGACAAATACTCCACAAAATTTCTACTGAAAAAACCCCTGCACTGATCTAACAGAAAAAATGAAATCCAGGATTGCAAAGAAATGGTTTGTGCACATTTTTAGCTGAGAATCCAACCCCTTTGGATGGTAATAACAACAAACATTTACAGAATTACTGTAGCTACCCTTGAAACCGAGCAGTCACAGTTCTGCACATCAACAGCTAAATCAGAATTAAATCAGAATTACCAGGGACCCCCTCCCAAATCGTGCAGACACATGAACAGGATGATTGCCTTGGGCTTCATTTGGTTTTCATGAGAGAAGAAGAAATGGCCCAGATCTCCTAAGACAGGGACAAACAGTGGCCTTGGCTCCTGCTGTCATTTGTATTCTTCCATTCTTCACGTCCATGGAGTTGATTTCATTACAATAACCTGCATTAAAATCCACATAAACCCCCCTCCCCAAACAATGGATGGGGTTTTGCTGAACCAGTTGGTGCTCCCCGTGTTCCTGCACCGATTTAATGGGACTGGTGGCTCGCAGGGTGTTCCGTAGGTCACCTGCATCAGCAATTTCAGCCCAGACAATTTGCTTCTAAATACTACAAGCTATGATACACATTTTCCAATTACTGCTCAGACTGCTTTTAAATTCCACCAGACGGGCAAAGTTGTAGAAGTCTGGAGGGCTTAGGGAAAAAACAGCATACAAATAACTCGATATTAAAGCAATTTTTTTTTTTGCACAGTCAGGCTATGAGGAGTTATATAAAATTATTATGCAAGCAGGGAAGTGATAGCTTGACCAAGAACATGAGGCTTCTTTTGAAAATATTGGCAATTCTCACGTAACAGAGCACATGAATGATTTATCCCTCTTCAGTGTCCTTCAGACAAGGCATTCAATGAGAAAAACAAACTCGTAATGGGAATATCAAACAGAATAATTGGGAAAACACTGCTAAAAAAGCAAACCTTTCAACCTTTTATACATACGTATAAATTCACGTTACGGAAACCCAAGGAATTTTATTAAAAATAAGAATCACTCAGCAAACACTGGAAATGTTGTCACTGAGGCAAGATGATGAGCGTGGGTGAAAAATTGTATTCTTGCAAGAGTGAAAGGAAGGACTTAAAGTGCTGGGGATTACCCAAATATTCAGAATTATATTTGTAAAAAGTGATAATGCCCAGTAATAGTTTCAATAGACAGTGCAGTCAATACTTAGCAATTTTTTTCAGTATCTAAATTAAAACGATGAATACTTCCAAAACTTTCAGATCAAACCTAAGAGTAAATGAGGGGGTGCAGGGTGACTTTGACCCCTTGGTCAGCTGGCTGTGAGCAAGCAGGAGATTATTCCAGAATATCCAGAAAATGCAATGGGATGGAGCAAGGACAAGGAATGCAAGTCATGGGATAGGGATCTCTATGGAGATCCTACACTCTGAGTGAGACATCAGTCTGAGAGGGGTTTAAGAGCCAAAAGGTTTAATGTGATCTATTTGAGGGCTACAAAATCCATGAGTGAATGAGCAGACGATATGAAATAGGTATAAAGGTCTCTATTGCTTTTGTATTTTGTGATTTTTTTTTTTTCCTAAGCAGAGAGTTGAATTAACCCTTTGGCAAAATTTTCTTAGTTGAGGTAAATCGTTTGTGATGGGCCATTATGAACCAGGAGCAGATGTTTTTCTTAAAAATACTTTTTTGCTCAAGAAAAAGGATTGAATCAGGGACGTAGAATATAAGAAGTTTCTGTCAGTTGATCACAAAGGTTGATGCCCAGCAGTGGCAAAAGCCCAACTCAGCACAAGATCCAGGCCAAGAGAGGCCTGGAATGAGCCAAGGATGCACAAAGGTGACCTCCAAAGAAACCCATTAATCCAGGTCCTGTCAGCAAAAGGAAACTGGTTTTGAGATCTGTCTGACTCTGAAGTGGCTGCAGCTGTAGCAAACTCCACATCTCATTCCTGCTGCATAGTCCAGCTCTGGGATGGAACAGGAAAAATCCTGTTACAGCAGCCATGTCCTGCTTGAGGCCTTCAAAAGTTCCTCAGGGAGGTCATTTGCTCCCTCAGAAATCAAGAGCAGAAGTAGATGGATGTCATCCTACAAATGCATCCGTGTTTGGGTGATTCCAACAGAGAGGGGAAGTAAAACCAGGGAAAAAACCCTGTCAGATGCACCTGTGCTTAGACTCCTGCAGGTGTGCTAAGGTACACACTGAATTAAAGATTTAGGGTTACCATGGGGTCCAAGCTGAGCTGAATTCCAGCTCCTTGAAGTTAATCTGGCTCTGCCACTCTCCATCAGCTGGAAATTCATCCTGGATCCTTTTCTAAGTGTCTCTCTTGACACCTTGAGTGGGCACCTAAAACACAGAGACTGGACAGGAATTAAGAGAATAAAAGGAGGGATTTATTTGAAGGCCTTCAAAAGTGCACCCTGGGCAGTGCAGAGGCTCCACCCCAGATGGACCCTGGCTCACGGGTTCTTCACCCTTTGATCAGTTTGGTTCATTTGCATATCAGGGTTCATTCTCCAATGATCACCTCAGTTCATGATGGAATTACCCCAAGTTTTCCCCCCTTTAGAGGCTTTGAGTTGACACATTTGGGGCCCGGTGTCCTTGGAGTGGGAACCTGCAGAGGTTTGTTGTGTGTGAGCAGCAGGAGAGAACAGCAGCTCCCAGGGCACAAGGAACTGCAGAGTCACACACCAGGCAGGGCAGGGGTTGAAACATATAAAAGTTAAAACCTAAGGCATCACTATCAGCTCTAACAGCTCCCAGATTTCAGCTTTGGTGGAACTGCTTTCGGAGTCCCTGTGCCACCTGCCTTTTGTGCTGGGCTCACGTGAGTGTCTCTGGCAGTGGCTCTGTAGAACACACTGAAGCAGTGAAACGCACAACAGAAAGGACATTTTAAGCGTGTCCTGCCTCCTTTGGGAGCTAAATGCACGTGTAACACAAATGGGGCCTGATTAAAAAATGCCAGATCCGATACATCTACATTTGGGTATAAATTTCTCTGCAAAGTATTCCCTGCCTGCTGACAGAACCAAGCCCTTCCGAGGGCCGTGGCACAGCCCTGCAGATATTCCACACTTGAGGAGTCGCACACATCCCTTAGAGAGCCAGCAGAGAAAGAAATCCCCATGCCAACATCCAACCTCTGGGCAGGAATGCAAGCCAGGCATCATTTTCCCAGGATGACAGTGATCACCAGTGCACCAAAGGAACTTTTCTAAAAGGAATTGTTTCCAGACCGAGATATTCAATCCTCTGTAAAGCTCTGAACACTCAAACTGTTTATATTTCTCTTACCTTTGCAAGAATGAGTTTCCTTCCCTGTGCCATCTTAAATACATTAAAAACCTTACAGATTTTCTTGGTAGGGGGAGCAGGAAGGGTGAAGTTACCATTTTCTTTCAGATTATAAATAAAACAAAAAACTCTTCCAAATTTCACTTTTTTCTGACTTTTCTACCTAACTGCCTCTCACCCCAATCTAAATAGTTGCAGCATTCACTTGTTAATTATCTCCTAATTTGTAAGGGACTAAGGGACTGCATTTTCTTTCCTGCAATAGTCAGTGAAATAATCTTATATATTTCTTGAAAATCAATTTGTCCTCCACCCTTATTGCCGAGAGATTGAACTGACTGAAAGTAAAGAGAAGGATGTTAAATAATGCAGCTGCAGCAAAAGTAAAGCCAAAAAAACCCCTGACACAAACCACGGAAAAAGGAAATCCTTATAAGCTAACCTGTCCGTCCAAAATTGGAGTGATCAGGGATGAAAGGACAAAATAAGCCTTCAAAATAAGCAGATGGGAATTGTTCCACTCACACAAGTTTTAATTCCACACGGAGATGCCTCTCTGCAGGCCCGGCGGTTGGAACACAACAGGGCCCTTAGGTGGAAAATTAGAATATAAAGGCTATCAACTGCCAATTAATCTTGTGAGGTCAATGGGAAACAGCCTGAATTGCTGTTTCCAGATGGGCAGAGGGACGCGCTGGAATTCAATTTCTCCTGTCACCGCTGCTCTCTGGCACAGCTCCGAGCTCTCAAAGCAAGGAGCTGAAAGGACCAATGAGTGGGCAAAATCTGGGGGCTGTTTCAGCTTCTTCTGGTGCCAGACTGGAGATAGAAACCCACCCCTGGTGGGTCACTGGGCCACCCTTGGGTGTCACTTCATCAGGGCCTGCAAAGGTGTCACCACGGGTCCAAAGGTGACGTGGTGATGGCACAAGAAATGCACAAGAGAATGATTTGTTGTCTAAAATTATTTAAGTTTTAATTAAATATTAGCAATGCTAGTTAAAAAACTCTAAACAGTCAGAAATGCACTCCAATTTCCAGCCAGGTTATGTACTTGAAGAGAAGACAGTGTTGGCTTAGCTGAAACACTCGAGGGAAGTCTTAACACTTTTAATGTTCCACAGTGAAATGTGAAAGGGGGCAGGGAGTTGTATTTGCCACGAGCAGCTGAGAGAGAATAAAGTTTAAAAAAAAATAAATCATGTCTTCAAATTAAAAAATAAAACAACAAAAAATCCCTGAAATATTCAAAGCAATGGCTAGAGGTGTGAATGCTGCCAGGGATTCATGAATTGGGGGAAAAAAACACAAACCAAAAATCAGGGAGAAGTACTTACACCTCAGTGTTTTGACTCGCGTTTTCTCATTAATAGATGCTATTTGGACTTAAAACACTGAGCAAGCTGCAGCAGATTTGTGGCTGTGGATCTGCAGAGAGAGTTTTGAGGACTGTGACAAGCCCTGTGTTGACAAGGCCTCTTTTAAGCCAGGCCTAGATGTGGTCACGGACAACTCAGCCAAGGCTGGGTTTAAACACTGCTGTAATAAAGCCAAGATAACCCCTGGGGGCACCTTTTATGGTTCCTAACATATCAATTGACCAATGTAGCTCAAAATTGAATAGTCTTAGATAGGAACTGTGTTGTCTCTTTAAAATACGTTGTGTATTAGCTCATTAGAAACTGTTCATGATAACAGAATAGCTGAAACACGATATTTTCCCTGTAGTTTCATGGCAAGCATTTATCCTTCAGGATGAATAATTAATCTTTGTCCTAAGCATTATTTACCCCTCATGACCAGGGAAACTTTGCTTATGTGTCTCCCAGGAAATCTGCTTTGGTCCACCAAAGGAAATGAGGCAATTGGGTGGAAAAGTGGGAAGCCAGAGATTTCCATTCGCTCCGTGGGGTGGCTGCAAAGCCAGTGGGATAAATGGGGCAAGGCAATGGAGAAATTGCGGGTTCAGCATGCAAAAGGCAGGAGAAAGTAAAATATGGCTTAAACTGTGATGAAGAGGATAAGGAAGCTTAAGGGTGTTTACAGTGATGAGGTTATTGGCTTGGAGTGTGACCCAAGGAGAGGATAAATGGATTGCTCCCACACCAGGGCTCTGCTGGGCTGGGAAAGGCAATGAATTACGGGGATTTAATTGGCAGCTGCCTTTTCACCTGTGCTGAGTGAGTGCTCTCACTCGTGCCTCTGGAGTTATGGATGCCAGAAAGGGCAAAGACAAGCTGGAATTAATAAAAAAAGACGGCTGAGTAAGAGAGGAGTGTGTTTTGAGTGCTGGGATAAATCAGGAGTGAGGCTGCTGAGCAGGGGAGTGATACCCCTGTGAAACTGGGACAGATTGATCAGAACGAGACCCCTGCCTATTAAATGAACAAGTCACTTCTGAGCCAGGAGGAAAACACCAAACTGCCTTAAATTACAGCTGCTAGAGAGGCACCTCCGCTCTCCAATTTGCCCAGGATTTGTTTTGCTCGCAGAATAATTTATTATTATTTCTGTTGCAGTAATGACCACGGGTTCAGTATTATGTGGGCTGTGTGCTCACTCCTGAGACAAGACCCAAAAATACAGAAATCAGGCAGAGGCTGGTACAAACAGTGACAGTGGAATGGGGAATGTTGGCAGTACAGCGGTATTTTATAGACTGAAGGGGGTTTTTTCACCCTCTGGGATTCTGTTCTGTGAGTCCATGATGCCCCATGGCACTGTGAAGGGCTCACTGGCCAGAGAGGTTCATCCTCGGGGATCCCAGGCACCTCCTGGCTGCTCCTTAAGCACAGCTCAGGGTCCCCAGGGAGCAGGAGGTGCCTGGAGAGTCTGCACAGGGGGATTGAGTCTGTTATTGCCCTCGGGAGGAGGGGGGAAAGAGGATGCACGGCAAAAGGATAGTGGATAAAAATTAACTGAGAGAGCTGAAAGGCACCAGCCCCTCGTGTGAGGGTCAGAGCTGAGCTGCTCATCCCAGTCCCCACCACGGCAGAATTTAAGTTTCCCTCAAGGGAGGTGGGAGGAGGGGCTGGTGGGAGGAGAAGGGAATTCTCTGGGGTCTCCTCGCAGCCTGGGGGGGTTCAGGAGGCCCGATGCCCCTCTGGAGGCCACACCGACCAGCCCTGCACGCAGTTACCGAGTACTTCTCAGGTTTTTTCTCCTCTGTTGTTATGGAAACAGGCTGTCCAAGGGCTGCCGAGCTTCTGAATCCTGGATGTGCGAGGAGGGCAGGTAGACAGGGAATCCCTCTGTGCAGCTTCAAAGCTGAATAAAGATGAGGATGTTATTTCAGAGATACATTAAATAAGCACAGAGAGCCAAAAGCTCTCTCACAGAGGAATTCCTAGGATGGCCGTATCCATAGGAAAGCCTGCTGGGGGGAATTTCTGTCACCACCTGTAGGCACGTGCAGCACAAGCCTGTGGAATGCCAGAGGTTTTGCCTGAGGAGACGCCTTGTTACACCCAGGGACCATTTCACCTGGTGCACGTTTCATCAGGACGTTCCTGTGCTTCTCCAATTCATGGCATTTCCTTCAATTTCATTTCATTCGTTCCCTGAAGTTGCAGGATCAAAGGCCTGAAGCTCTAGACCCGTGCCAGGGTGACAGTGGTGATTTGGAGAAAGAAGGTGAGCTCACACCTGAGGAAATCCAGCAACTCCCAGTGCTCTAAGGCTGGAGATGATAATTCCAAGTGTGTTATTTCATCTGGGATAACATGCATCCTCCAAACCTCTGCTTCCGTTTCCTTGCTTGGCAGATCAGACTGGTTTTTTTGGAGCTCCAGCCCTGTGTGGAGTCAGTCTGATGTTCTGAGCCCGTGAGCCAAGGCAGTTTTCTCAGAGAGACTCAATGACTTCTTTCAGAGCGGGCTTGCAAGAGGCAGCTGGCAGACACATGGACTCGTGTGAGCAGGCCAGGGAAATGTGTCTGATTGCAAAAAGGGCAAAAGAGATGATTAATCCCTCCCAGGGCTTTCTGTCCCACCTTCTCTGCACTCCATCCATGCAGCAGCTCCTCTCTGCCTCTCCCCCGAGCACCCTTGGTTCGCTCGCTGCTCCCTCCCTCTTTATTCAGCCGCACAGTTTGCCTCAGACTCTTCAAAGGCTGTAAATCAGATTGCAGGATTTAAGCAGAGAACAAAACCATCACGAGCCCATTCACGCAGCCTCCACAGGAGAGAAGAGGAAAGGCAAATTTCCCTTTCCCTGATGAAGCTCATACCTTTGTGGCAGGAGCGAGATTGTCTGCAGCTCCCTCCTCCTCCCGAGGAGATCTTCAGCTCCCTGCTAAAGCTGCTGATCAATGCTCTGGGTAATGCCAGCCTGGAATGGCAGCCTCTGGGGGAATATTTGTCCACTCGGTGATGCCTGTAGGAAAATCTGACTCGCTCAGGACGCTGCAAGCTCTTGTAGGTAAAGCCCCAGTGTCTCCAAGTCAGGGAGTGAGGTATGGCTGGACACGGGAATGAAGGAAGAGAAATGGTTGGATTGTAGGAATTCCACCCCTGTTCCAGCCCTGGACCACACTGGGAGAGAGTCAGGGCTTCTGGTGCCCTCTCCTGGTGCCAGAGCTCCTCCAGAGCAGTGGGACCACCAGTGTGGTCTGGCTGCTGGTGTTGGACTGACACGAGGTACTGACGTTTGTTTGTGCATCTGGGATGACTCCAAACTCAAATCAGCAAAGCTCACGCACTGGGAGAGAGGGGATGTGAGCAATCCATGAGATGTGTCCCCAGGCCAGGGCTGGCCAGGCCCTGAGTGATGCTGCAGCAATGCACAGGAACATCATTTCTTCTGCAAGCGCCGCAACCACACGTCCAGGTCTGTGAAATGATCCCGGGTTTTTAGCTGACACAAATTATTTTGATGTGAAGCTGGGCTCTTCAGGGCTGGTTTTGTGCTGCTCTGCCCTGCCTGAGGTTGATGAAACCAAAAGCCCTTTCTGATACATAGGTTTTGGGGGCTGAGTCTTGTGAACAGGAGATACGGCTCCGTGGGCAAAGTCACTGTGGGAGGAGCTTCCCAAATAAATCAATCCACGCTCGTCAGACCTTTACTATGGATATCAGTGTCAGAATGGTCCTGGGGACACAAAACAAAACACAGAGAAGACCTTTCTCTGCAGAGATTGTCCTTCCCTACAGGATACACAAGCTCTTCCCCTGAGCAGTGTTCTCAGTCTGGAGGAGGTACAAAGGTTTGGTGTGATCACCTAAGAGCTTGGCCATAACTCCTGAATTCACCAGGAAAGCGTTGGGTCACTAGGGCACAGTGACAGAACAAAGCCCTATGATGAACAGACAGCTTTTTATTACTGAACAGTGCATCGGGCCTCGAATTCCAGTGCAGAAAAGGTGAAATCTGGAATTCTACTGTCTGTCCCTCCACCTGAAAATTAAATTACGTGGTGTTTTTCCATCGGTATTTGCTCCTGACGGTTGCATCGCTTCCAGTTACCCTGGACTCAGCTGAGAGCCAGTTGTGTTCTAAGTACACTTCTTGGAGCTGTCAGCAGCCCGGAGGAAAGATTATCATGCAGGAACAAGATTGCACTAATTGCAGGAATAGGTGTTTCAGCTGCTGCTGGTTTGGAATATTGGAGTGAATTAAAACAAATGAAGCTGACATTAAACAGATATTTAGAAAAAGTGCCAATGACTGGGGAAGCAGAGCTGTGCACAAGATGAAGGGGGTGTTTTATGATGTGCAGTGTTTCGTGATTTCATCGCTGTTCGTGTCCCTGAGAGCACAGAGTGACCTGGTCCTGCCTGCAAGACATGGGATAAGTGTCCTGCTGTCCCTCTGCAGCAGATGCCGGGGACACTCAGCCAGTCCTTGGGTCAGCAGGACCCCTGGAAGAGAGCAGAGTCCGAGCATCCCAGAATGGGTTGGGTTGGAAGGACCTTAAAGATTATCCAGTCCCACCTCCCACCCCCTGCCATGGGCAGGGACACCTCCCACTGTCCCAGGCTGCTCCAAGCCCTGTCCAGCCTGGCCTTGGACACTTCCAGGGATCCAGGGGCAGCCCCAGCTGCTCTGGGCACCCCGTGCCAGGCCCTGCCCACCCTCACAGGGAGGAATTTCCTCCTAACCTTTGATCTAAATCCCTGCCTTTTCAGTTTAAAACCATTCCCTGTCATCCATCACTACCTGCCCGTGTGAAAAATCACTCTCCAAATCTCATCCCATGGCTCTTGCTGCTTCCTCCAGTCTTCCTCACACACAGTCACCCCCAGATTCCACGAGGAACTCTCTTCACCTTGAACAAGTTTCGTGGATCCCCTGGGTTTTTATCTCCTGCAGGGCAGCACCTCACTCTTCCAACGCATCCAGCCCCACGTGCAGCACTCAGGAGATGCAGAGACAGTCCCCAGCCTACAGCTGCTCCAACAAAAGCTGTTTGGATGCAGGAAAGGAATAAATTGGCAAAGCAGAAATGCAAGATGCTGCAGAGCATTATTCCCCTCCACAGGGCTCCAAAAGGCCATGACTACTAAGCAGTATCTTCTAACAAATGATATTTTTGCCTTTATCACTCAGACTTGAACCAAAACAGACACACGGGCTGGCGTGGCACGTAAACTCCTTTTTCTATTTAGGGCAAATTCAGTTGTGAGTGTTTCCCAGAAAACACTGATAAAACAAAAGTGTCAGCTGCTCATTCCACATCTCGCTCTAACAGCTCATCCTGCTGAATTTTGAATCCCAGGTGCTGACGAGGACTGAAAAATTTTGCCAAAACCCAACTGTTTTAAAATCGGTGCCCAGAAATCTTTCGTCAGCGTGCAACATTTGTGAGACCTGGTGAGGTAAAGGCAGAGCTGGATCCAAGTGGGTTGAAAGGTGTTACACGAAAAGATTCAGAGGATAAATTTTTAATTGGGTGGGGGAGAGGGGTTCTCTCAGTATTCTTGCTTATAGTCTTGCATTTACATAGTGGAATAATCTCAAAATAAGGATTATTATAATGTAGGAAGGCCTAATTGAAAGAAGGTGCTGTGGTTAACTCAGGAACCACCTCATTTCAAATGCTTTTATCATCCCCTAATGTGAATCCACATTTGAACATGGAGGAAAAATACATGGGGTATTCAGGAACAAACAAAGGTATTGTCTGACATAAGAAGCTTATGTAAATGTGGGATGGCAGAGCTCCTTTTGCCATAAACCTTTCAAATACCTCAATAAATCATGAAGAACCAAAAAAAAAAATAGTATTTTTTTTAAGGAGGTTTGCCATGAGATTTCACCTGTCCAGGACTGAGGACAGCATTCTTCAAGGTTAAAAAAAAAAAAAGAAAAAGAAAAGATATTCGCTAGAATCTTCCTAGGCAGAAAATCACAAATAAATACCAACTTGTGTGTGTTTCCATTGTGGATCCACTGACAATCTGCTGATTTTCAAAGCCAGGTGACAGCATGCAGGGATGGAGGCACCTGCACGGGTGTTTGCCATCCTTTCAGTCCCCCTTTACAAGCCAGTGGATTTATTTTTGCTTTTAAAGGCAGAGAGACATTAAAA
This sequence comes from Mohoua ochrocephala, assembly GCA_013398855.1. Classification (NCBI taxonomy): domain Eukaryota; kingdom Metazoa; phylum Chordata; class Aves; order Passeriformes; family Acanthizidae; genus Mohoua; species Mohoua ochrocephala. Next base: position 60,838 of record VZTA01013359.1, read on the forward strand.
AAAAAACCAAATTAAAAGGTGCCTGAGGTAGAGTGGCTTAAGGCCTTTGAATGTAACACAGTGAGAAAAATGCAGGAGCAGAAACCCGGGGCATTTCCACTCTACCCAGTACAGCAACCATCCCGTGATATAATCTCAGGAAAATACTTCACCTCCTTCTTTCTCTCTTGCTGTTCTCACCTTTTCATTTTCCTTTTAGACCAGAAGTGCTTTGGGGAAGGACCTGTGTGCTCCTAAATATGACCAGAATCCTTTAGTTCGCAGCGTTCCGCTCCCAGTTGTCCTTGGAAGACCAACAATTCTAATTACGTGGAGGCAGGATGCATGTGGATGCAACATTACTTTGTTCAGCCTAATCAGCTCGATTCCACCAGTGGAATCTCTCTCAATTATAGGAGAATCCATGTGTGCCACCGAGACAGCAGGAATCAATCCTAATTACTCCCCTCTGCCTGCACCATTCTCCTGTGCAAACAGAGAAGGGACGTGAGGTGTTCCCAGCGTGGGTGGTGCTTGTGAATTCCTTCTTTTGGGAATCTCTCCCTGCCCCGTCAGGAAAGGCTTGTGCTGTGCCCAGCAGGAATACCAGCACTGGTTATGGCAGCAAGAGCAATGAAATGGGTGTTTCAAGCAGAGAAACAATTGGAAAACTCATCAGAGGCCTTTCCAGGGAGAGCAGGGTCTGACCCACCTCCCTTCTGGGCAGTGGATCCGGGGATCCGTTCTTGTCTAAGAAAAAATAAAGAAAAAAATAAAGAGTTCCCTGTGTTTTATGCCAAGTGAGAACTTCGTAAAATCATTTGCTGTTCCTGACAGAAATTTTGTGTTCTTAGCAAATCACACATCACAAATCAGTACCACACCAAAATTCCCCTAAGGATGGGTGATGGGGTTCCCTACACCTCTCACAAGGCACGGAGCAGGAGGGAGCTGTGACCACTGGGTGGAAGGGGCAGGATCAGGTCACCAAAACTGCCCCACACCTGGCAGGGCCTCCTGGCTCACTCTGCAGCCACCTCCAGGCTGCCCAGGGAGGAACCAGCAGCTGGTTTGATCCCAAGAGCATCAATGGCGTGCACAGACAATTTTCTAGTGCTGTGAGTACCTCTCGAGCATCCCTGGCAATCGAGCTTCGAGCCTGTGTGTACTCTTACAAATGAGGGAGTGAATGGGTTGCAGTGCTCCCTTTAAACCTCTTTATTTGGATATTGGGCTCCTGAGCGTGCTCCTTCCTGCACTGAAGTCAATTTGAGTTCCAATTTGAGCGCTGATCCCCCAAAAGGGCCGTGGAAAGGGGTCAGCCCCTGATCCCAGCTCTGACCTCAGCACCCAAACCTGCTCTCGTTTTTATCCTCCCAGCTCTGAGTGCCTGATCTGCTGTAAACCCACCCAGCAGCCACCCAGGAATTAGAAAGCTGCTGCGTCTCAGGGAATGATTTTTGTCCACAGCGTTTACACAAATCAGAAATGAGTGAAATTATTCAGTAGAGTTGAAAAGTCAGGAGAAGAGGGCAGTGAACCAGGATGGTGCCCAAAACCCTCCCGCAGCACAGCATCCTCCTTTTATTTGGTGCAAAGACAGAATGCTGCTTCTTCCTGACAGGAATTGCACTTGCAGAAGTCATACCCATACATCAAAGAATACAGAAGGAAATATAAAAGAAAATTGGAGGAGACAATCAGCAAGATTTTATTTCTAACTTACAGCTGAGATCAAAAGGTCACCCTCAGATTTCCAGCTCTCCTTGTCCTAAGGATAAAGCTGAATGATGCCACTCTTCTCCAGGGCCAGATTTGGAAAATATACAAATCCTTTGTTATAATTTGACCTTGCAAAGATCTTTCACAATGGGGATTATGGTGTTGGCAGAAGATTATTCTGCACCTGTTTCCCTGACATTTGTCCCTCGCAGAGGAAGTGCAAATACTGGTGACATCAACCCTCAGCGGTGCCTTGTCACTCCTGTGGAGACGGAGCTGGGAAGCAAAGAGAAAGAAGGGAAAAGGTGATGAAGAAATAAAAAAAAAAAAAAGCAGACACTGAAAAGCTTTTTTCCCCATCCACCACTTCTACCAACAAAGCAAAACAAAAGATGCACAGGAAAAATCAATACAAGTCAGTGAAGAGAAAAACACGTCGGAAACGTACACGGGGAGATGCAGGAACGCCCTGGCGTTTATTCTAAAGTCCTATAAAAAACTGCACCTCTCTTTAAAATATTGGGAAAGCCTGGATGAAACACGTCTGATATAAAGGATTGCTGAGATGGAAGTGACTGACAATATCCAGGGGGAAAAGAGACGGATGAAAACCAGGCTGTTGCAGCTGGATGCTCTGACTGAAGTTAGATGTTTCTTAGCAGGAGAGAAATGTAATAACTTTGGAAAGAAAATTGAATAAAGCTGGAAAATGTCCTCTACAGAATGAGTGAGAGGCTGGTGTCACAAGTGCTGACAACAAAGCTGGAAGCCAGCTTGGAATCCCAATTTTCAAGTGGGGCAAAACTCTTCCTTTTCTCCCTGTTCAATTCCAAACAACCCTAAATGGGATTAAAGGACCCAATAAAGTTATTACCATTTGCTGGGTTTGTTACCTGTGTTTTCATACCAGGCTGTTCCTGGTACCACAATATTAAGTTCCCTCATTCCTTGGCTGCTGATGGGAAGTGGGAACTTCTAACAGCTAATTTTGCAGGGCTGTTATAAAAATGTCATTCTGTCTCTAGTAAATACTGTCTTTGATATGGATCACATCTGTAATTCTCCAAAAAAGAGCTCTCCTGTGAAAAAAAGTGGGTTTTATTGACTCAACAATGTAGCGTGCCACGAGCAAATCTCTAGCTGAAAAATCTGAAATGGACATATTTCTTTTCAATAACCCTGAATCTTTTAATCCCACCTCAATAACAGCAACATGAAAAGAAATAAATCTAAGTTTTGTACCTATGCGATACCAAAATCTCCTTGATTTCAGCTAGACCATAAACACATCAGTGACCCAAATCCCCGTTTCCGTAAAGACAGGCTGAGATTTAATTTACAAAAAAAACATAAGCTATTTTTAAAATATTCCCCAGATTTTCATCTTCATTCATTTTGATGTACATATTTAAACAGTTTCCAGTATTTCAGTTTTCTTGGCCAAGCAGAAATATTTATTATACTTGTAAAGTTTATATTTGCCTGTAGCAAAGCAATTTATCATTACTATACATGGGTGACTTTGCTGATTATTAAAATACTGTTAAAGTGAAAACTGTTCAGCTCACCACTCTTCTCTAATTTATTCTTGTTGTTTGACTTCAATTGGAATAATTCTGAAAAATAATACATCAGAGTCAGAAATCGAGACAGGGAATGGATGGACAGGAAGGTGAGAAGTGCCCTGTTGGTGGTACTGAGTTGTTCCGAGAGGTTTTGAGGCTGGATAGAAATGGCAAACGGGGAAAGGAGGCTCCGGGGGGACCTTGTGGCTCTGCCCAAGTCCCGGACAGGAGGGGGCAGCCGGGGGGGGGGTCGGGCTCTGCTCCCAGGGAACAGGGACAGGAGGAGAGGGAACGGCCTCAGGCTGGGCCAGGGGAGGCTCAGGTTGGACATCAGCAGGAATTTCTCCATGGAAAGGGTGCTCAGGCCTTGGCAGGGGCTGCCCAGGGAGGTTTGGAGTCCCCATCCCTGGAGGTGTCCGAGGAAGGCCTGGAGGTGGCACTCAGAGCTCTGGGCTGGGGACAAGGTGGGGATCAGGCATGTGGTTGGACTTGGTGATCCTGGAAGTCTTTTCCAACTGAAATGACCCTGGGATTGTGTGAAAAGTTACCCAGGGATGAGGGAGCACATCAGGGCAGCTGGCACAGCTCCACTGCAGACACAGCACAACCACACAGGGTGCTCAGAGCTGTTGCACCTGCCGTGCCTTCAGTTTCCTCTGTATGGAGAAGGTTTTGGAGAAAGCAGAGTGATTTTTAACAAGCCCACAGGAGGGACTTGGAGTTCAAAGTGTAGAAAGAAGGAAAGAAGATAAATGTTCTCTAGACCTTTTTTCCAATCCAATAAAAATCAAGGAATCATTAAAGCTGGAGGAGCCCTCTGAGATCACCATGTCTGACCATTCCCCAAGCACTGCTGAGGCCACAACTGCCCCATGTCCCCAGGTGCCACATCCACATGTTTGTTAAATCCCTCCAGGGATGGTCATTCCACCGCTTCCCAGGCAGCCTGTTTCCATGCCTGGCCGCCCTTTAAGAGAAGACATTTTTCCCAATATCTAACCCACATTTTTCCTGATGGAACTCGAGGCCATAACAAAATGTGTGAGCTTCCCATATCCCCACTGAACGTGTGAATAGAAGGGACAAATTCTTGTTGCTTAAAACACCTCCTTTATGTCTCATTTTACAGTCCCTGGGGCTGAATTCGAGCTGGAATTTTGCCCTCCAGGTTTCCAACCAGCGGGGATTATTTATGGCTGAACCAACAACTTCTCCATGCAAGGGACTGCGATGGCAACGCCGAGAGAACGGCCCCCAAAAGCTGCAGCGGGGTCTGCTGTAAGTTTTGGGTTAAGCATCGTCCCTCCTTCGGTCCTGGAATCTTGTAAAATTAAAAGATGACAAAACCCAAATGCTGGTAAGCAGATAAGAGCACTGAGCTCATTATTCTGGGCTTTTCATTCCCCAGCAGTTACATTTGCCTCTATCGTTTGCTGTCTTTGTGGCGATAAGTCACGTCATTTTACAGTTGCACAAAATGAGATTTTCAACAAAACACTTATTTCTCAATCTGAATTAACCACGTTTTAGGTAATATTTCCACATCCTCTCTTTTTCCCGAAAGTGAACCTCAGGTCAAGTTGTAGACTGCTCTTCTCTGACAACAATTGCCCCAATCAGAGCGGTCGCTTTACTTCTTAATGAGCTGATTTTTGTTCTGTTTCTTCCTCTGCGTTATCTTAAAATGCAGAAGATGGTAATTTACTTTAGTGCACGGCAAATCCCCTCCGGTAAGAAATACATTCTTCTGAAGCCAGAGTGGCCAATAGCAAATAAAGTTCAGTTCTTTGGGTGATGTCAAAACAATGCCTGATGGAAACAAAGGCAGCTGCTTTGATTTATATTGCCTTCCCCCAGCACTACAAGCCAGCGCTCCGCTTGCCCTTTTCTCTGCAGTTGCACATTAAGCTGAATGCTTTAGAGATTTTCCCCAACAACTCCCAGATCTCTTTCCTAATCAGTATTCGGCACATCTTTCCTTCAGCAGATGCGCTATTTTTTTCCCTTTGTTCCAAGATTCATTGTTCCCCATTAACTGCAGTTGCCATTTATGAGTCCAGATGCGGGAGTGATCCAACGACCCCGTGCGAGTCGGGGTGTTCGCACCCACCCACCCACCCGACTGTGCTCCACGGGGCCCTGGGATCATCAGATATTCAAATGTATGCACTGCAACCAGGGGCTGTTTACGTGAGATTTATGATGTTCCCCAAATGTGCGTATGATGGGCAAAATGTGATTTTTCAACTAAAAGGGAGCCATCTTCAAAGATGGCTTTTGAAGGTTTGCTCTTCCCCGGCTTTGAGAACACAAAAATCCACAGGAGCAGATCCTCAGCTGGTGAGGAATCTTGTCAGAATTAATGCTGCTGGGTCGATTTACACCAGGTGAGGGTGTGATCAATTCAATCTGTGCTGTGAACGATACAATTTTTTAATGAAAATTTAAATGTAGTCATGCTAGGCCACAATGCTCATTTTGGGGAGAAAAGGGAGACGAAAAACAATGAAGTATGGAAACACTGGGAGAATCCATTGTGGAAATACGGACAAATTGGTAGGAAATGGAGTGTGTCATGCTTAAATATTCAAACTACTGATAATATAAACAGGTGGCAACCATGTCATATAAAGTACATTAACTTGGAATTCTGTAGACACTGGGATGATAGGAAAATAGGATTTCACATCGTATTAGCCCGCTGGTCCATGAAATCCTGTATCCTTCTTTCAGCCCTGGCTAGTAGTTAATTCTGCAGTGGAAGACAATCCCGCCTCTCGTAACCCGCCTCAGGAACACAAAATGCCGCGAGACGCGAGAAGCGGGAAAAGAAAGTGCAAGACAGTCCTTGAAAAAATTTGGGGAAAGCCAAAAATAAGAGCTCCTAGGTCTAATTAAGAGCAAAGATTTGCTGTCTCAGAGCCAAGCTCAGCTGGGTGTTGGATGGCTGGAAGTGAGCGGTGCTTTCTCCCCTCGGGTTATAACCCAGCTCCCCATCAACCCTGCCTCAAATTTATGATCCCACTGCCCTTTGTGAATAAAGATGTTTCCACTTCATAAAGCCACGGGTATTACTGGCAGTCACTCTTCCCTCTCTCCAAGGGGGGTGGCGAGGATGGCGACTCAGTGACCCTTCCTTTGTGACAGTCCCTCAAAGCAGGACTGGGAGTCACTGTTAGGGACAGGTTCAGATAAAATCTGACAGATCCTGTCAAACTCAGTGAATATTTTCTGGGCTACCACAGAAATAAGTCTGGGTTTAAATTAAAATACATATTCTGGCATATTCTGGCTGCTTCCCTGGAAGTGTCCAAGGCCAGGTTGGATTGGGTTTGGAGCAACCTGGGATAGTGGAAGGTGTCCCTGCCCATGGCAGGGGGTGGAATGGGGTGGGATTTAACATCTCTTCCAACCCAGCCCATTCTGGGATCCTGGGATTCATTGCTTTAAAGATGTGTTCACACTGAGAAATAATCCTGGAGCACTGTCAGAGGACTTCAAAAGGAACTGCTCGTCCTTCAGCTGGGGCAGACCCCCCCAACAGGGCTCCTGCATCACATCCCCACCCTGCCCCACACAGAGTTTGGGGTTTCCACCCTCTTTGAGAGAAAGCAAACCCCCACAGCAGCCAGGGGAGGCATCTCAGGAGCCAACACAAGATCATGTCTTTGTACCTAAACTCAAACAAGGCCATTTTCCCGCTAGGTCTGGGTATGGATCCTATAACACAGCATGGGCACTTCTTTCCTTTGTTCCCAAATGATTTCATCATTAATACACACCAATAAAATGACAATTTCCAGTGAAGTGGTTTCAGAAGTGTAAACTGGTCTAAAAGCTCAGGCAGGAGCTAATGATGCAGTGGATTTACTAAGCCAGGTCCAAGCACGCGAGAGTGATGGGAAAAAATACCCTGTCCGATACTTTTTTAATAGACTTTGGATAACAACAGTCCACAGAAAAGCATCATTTAATATCCTAAATGATCCATCTTGTCATGCTATGGCTTCATCTCACATGATCTATTGCTTTACAGCATGCTGTTATGTAGATAGAAAAAACAGCTTGTAATAAATTATCACAGCTCTATTTACTCCTCAATATCTGCTCCCTTTCCCATTTAACCCGTGCCAGTGTAAGTCCATTTCCAAAAACATGGATCCTTTTCCTGATCTTTGTGAGCTCTTTATAAGCCCAGATATTTGTGCCATCTCTCCTGGACAGCAAATATTCAGTGTATGACCACCAGACCTCAAGTCTTACTGATAAACACCAGAATTATAAAAAATGTTGATCCCTTTTTGAAGATGATGGGCAACTCAAATCCTACAGCTACGAGGAAAGGAACAAAATACCTTGGAGAAGCTGTCTGAATTCCCTCATGTGCTTTGGAAACCGTCTCGATATTGCTTGCCTTGAAATATCTTCTTGATCAAGAGCTCAAACCTGGATCCTGCTCGTGCTCTTGGTGCCGTTCCTGCGCTGTGATGCTGCCAAGAGCAGATGGCTTTTCCAAGGTGGATATTCCTCATTCCCGTGGCCTGAAATTGCACAGTGAATCCTGGCAATCACAGCTGGGCAGGCAGAGTTAAAAGGAGATCTGGAGATGTTCTAAAAATGGAGATCCCACAGAAATGCCAGGATAGGCCAGGCACCAAACGCTTCCTCATTTATGGAGCACCCATTCATGTGCAGATCCCAGCACGGCTCCAGATCAAGGCTGTAATCTCCTGCATTTGCCAGTCTGGAATTCCTAAACAGCTTGCTTTCTCCCCTTATAAATGACATCTTTTGATATGTGTTATCACATTTCTCCATTCAAATTCCATTGACACTGTAGAGCAGCATAACAAAACACCGAATTATTCCTGCTAGATTCAGCAACTGGAATTAAAGAGGGGTTTTTTTTTTCTTCTTGAGCACAATTGTAATATTTCATATTCCTTCTACAAAGAGCAGAATTTAATGGCTGTTATGGATTTTTCACCCCCTTAGAGAATTTCTGAAAAATTCAATTATTTTTGGAGACTGCTTGAGTTTCTATCTCCCAGTGATGATGAATTACCCATTGTAGTGGCCGACTTAAAAACAATACACAAAAATCAATTGTTTGACAAAAGGAAAGGCACAGAGAACCTGGGATTGGCACACACTGCCTTTGCGCTAAGTTTAAAAATTCACTCATTTCAATCATTTTGCCTTTTTTAAACCGCTTTCTGCAGCAGCATCTGATTGCATTGCAGCTTTTCTCCTTTCCCATGGAGAGTGACTTTGCCAACAAGATGATTTGCCATCGAGAAATTGTAATTAACTTAATGAACTTTGTCTTTTAAACAGTTGGAGATTTTTTGAGCTAAGAGTAATGATTATTCACAAGTAGCAGAGTTTGGTTTCAAACATACATATTCAGTGCCAGATACCAGCAATTTGCATGTTAACATTTTCATGTTCAGACCTGCTGACTGGCTAAGGAATAATGTTATGCACCAAATAATGGCTTTAGAAATAACAATAAATAACAGTGAAAATGGAATTCGAGCAATGGCTCTTATAATGAAGAGTTTTAGAGCTCAAATCTGATGATAAAAGAACAGCATTGCGCCAGACCGCAACGAGAGTGCTTCTGTGGAGCCCTGAGAGCCAGTTGGAAGCCAACTTTTCATTCTGTCCATGAATCTACGGACAAATTATATCTCCTAGTTTGGGCTGAGCAGCAGAAATTGTCAAGAAAAAGTATAGTTAGTCTGGAGCTATCAGTGCAAATTGTTGGGATGCCAAGTGCTGGGGCTTTGTGAACCAGCTGATTTTCCTTCTCTAGAAGTGTTTTATATTAATCCAATGCTGAAGAAATCCAAAGTATTGCACTGGTGAAGCGTGACTGAGTGCAGTGCTGGGATTTCCCACTGCACACCCTCAGCCTGGTCTCATCCCCTGCACCATCAGATGTTTGGGGTCGATGGGTTTGGCCATAAATTTCTCAGCAACTTTGAAAACAATTGTGACTTTTCCCAGGGAGTAAAGGAAGTGCAAGAAACACCTGCAATGTGCTCCCTCTCCGAGGAAGGCTCAGCTTCTTCTCCAGGAGAGACCCAGCTCCTTGTCTGTAAAATTCATTGCAGGGAGCTCTGGCTCTGAACAGGACCCTGTACAATATCCCCAGTGGCAAAGGAAAGGCATAAGTGTTTAGAAGTAGGGTTAGATGGGATATTGGGGAGGAATTGTTCCCTGTGAGGGTGGGGAGGCCCTGGCACAGGCTGCCCAGAGCAGCTGTGGCTGCCCCTGGATCCCTGGCAGTGCCCAAGGCCAGGCTGGACGGGGCTTGGAGCAGCCTGGGACAGTGGGAGGTGTCCCTGCCCATGGCAGGGGTGGCACTGGATGGGCTTTAAGGTCTCTTCCAACACAAACCATTCCATCATTCTATAATTTATCATCCATCTCCTTGAAAAAGGGACCAATGTTCATTTTGCCCATTGGCACAACCCTTTTAGGCAGACCTGTAATTAATCCTGCCCTCAAAAAGCAGTGAGTGAAACCCCCCCAGCAGCACAGCCCATGGACTTCCACACTCCTTGAGACAGAGATGACCCTCACATCTGCCTCGGGATCACCTCTACAGCAAGGAAAATAAAATGCTGGGGAAGAGTGAGGGATGCATCTCGGAGAAACAAGGTGTGCATGGAATGCATTGAAATTACGGTGCCAGCTTGCCAAATTTAAAGGGTGACCTCATCTCAGACACTTTGAAGAGATTGTTTTCAAAAGACAACCCACATTTCCTAAAAAACCATTTCCTGACAAACATTCATGCTGGATATCTCTCTACCTTGCATGGCTTAGGTGAAGAGATTTGTCAAAAAAAGTGTGTTTTTTTTTTAATTTTAGGGCATCACCATTTATTAGTTTTCTGCTTGGAGATTTTTTTTCTTTTTAAATATTATTACCAAGATATTTCCAGTGTAGGAATATTGTTCCTGTTTTGATTGTCACTTCGTGGATCTCCTGCCAAAACACACACACAATTACATCAGCCCTGAAAAGCAAGGGAGTTCAATCTCAGAGCTCTTACTCACTTGAGCAACCTCAGGATCAAAGCAGTGGGATCAAGCTCCTCATTACACATCCCTGAAAGGTATTTTGTTATAATGCTCCTGAATATCTTCACTGAGGACCCTCCACGACCCTCTCCTGTTGGAAGGGCTTTACAAAAACTCCAGAAAACCCTGCAGATGTGGGGTCCTGCTTCCCCTTCCTGCAGAGGGTAACCAAAGTGACCATGCTGCTCTCCAGCCCTTTACAAAGGAACCTTCCCCCAGGGATTTTCACCCTGCTGAGTTACAAAAGGGAAATGCTGGGCAATTCCTAAGGTAGGAACAAAAGTTTTCTCCCTGTAGCAGCTGCAGGGTTTGGATCACACCATAAACTGTAGATGAAATCGTGGGCACGAAGGCACGAAATTCTGGTAATGCTATTAACTCATCATTTTTATCTAAGGGCTGTCCGAAATACGAAACCTTGCTACAACACCTTCCTAGCACGAAGATGGCTCTCAGATATATCCCAACTCCAGGTAGATTCAGCTGCACAAATTAAGTTCTGCTAAAGAATAACTGCATTCACATGAGGGCTTTTGTCCCTACAAACGTGCAGATTTCCATGTGTGACACACCCAAACTCCAAATTCCTCAGCACTTCTGCCATTTGCAGAATTAAATGTTGTGTGAAGTCCTTCAAGACCACGACTGCAGTAAGTGCTCCCACCTTTGGAGCAGTTTGAACTGCATCAGCTGGTGCTAAACCAAAAGATAAATTATCCCCATGTAAAAATGTACAGATAATGGTGAGGGAATTCTGCATGGATCCCTGTTTAACCAGGGCTCACCTCCACCACAACAGGAACAAGGGAAAGGCACTACTGTGGGTAGGAAAGGACAAGGAAAAAGAAACAGAGCTATAAAGCAGCAAATATTCTCAGTAAAAAGCCCCCCATGAATTAAAGCACCACCACACATGAAGAAGTTTGCCTCAGCAGCACGGAGAGTGAAGAGCTGATGGTCCCACAGGACAGCCAGAGATGCCAGCAGGTTCATTAAACCCAAACTTGGCTGGCGTGTGGTCACAGCCCAGCTCCAAATTACCTGATGTCTAGAGGCTTAATCCGGGCTCAGGCAACATCATTTTTGTTGCAATCTTCATCCAAAAAAAACCCCTGACAAGGGACAAAATTATCACTTGTGAGCTAAAATACAGTTCTCTCTGTCCCATTTCAAAACACACATGGGTGCCCACACACAGGCACATTATTTGGGGGGCAATGAAGACAAATCCTGTCATTGCAGAGTGCAGCCAGCTGACAGCATTTCCTGACAAGTACCTGGAGGGCAGAACTCAGTTACAGCAGCTGGGTGAGCTCCCCCTGCTCTCCCTCACCTGCCCTGCCAGCAGCACTGCCCAGCCAGTCCTGGACTCATTCACACTGCATATTTCTGCTGCTTTAATTTAGATTAAATTCCTCCTGCGAATGCCACGGCTCAGTTACTTTCTGTAAGGCTTTCTGAAAACCAGGACAGCTCTGATGATCCGTGCTGGGCTGGAGCTGTTATTAAGTGCATGGGCTTCTTGCCTTTTCCTGAAGCAAAATCACTGAGAAAATGCTCTGTACAGATATAATTTATGAGGGCAAGCACTTGAGGGGACATTCAGAGACAGCCTCGGCACCTCCACGTGCTGAAGGAGGAAAGATCAAGAGTTTTTATGCTCCAGAAGTGGAGGACAATGTTGTCACCATTGAGCATCATCCCCTGCGTTGCCAGGGGCAGGCCCGTTTCCACACAGCTGTAACAGTAATTAAGGTTACCCTTTAGTGAATTCCTGAAGGGACCCACACTCACCCCTAAGTTAGGCACTGCCTAAGCAGGAACATGCAAACGGGGCCGTTTTTAGAGCAGTGAGGTAAAACATCACCTCACCTACCCCAGAGTAACCGAGATGAAAGAGAAGAAGTGAAGGGACAGTGAGAAGAAACATGAAAATCGTTTTCTTTCAGCACCATATTTCCTGTGTGTATCAATATTTGCCATGGATACCAGCTGTATGGTGCATGTCAATGCTCCAGCATCTGCCTGATTGCTGTCCTTGATGTTTGCACTAGCTGAACCAGGGCATAATTCTGGAAATAACAGCAAAACAGACCTTGGTGGCCTCAGGGATTGCCCTGCAAACAGCATCCACCTGAGAGAGGTGATGGCTTGGGACACGCCACGTTTCAGTCTGCAGCCCTCCACACTTCTTCTTTCAGTTTCTCACCGAGAATTTTGATGCCTCCTCACTTTCCAGTTCCTCATTAAACTCAGATTTGGCAAAAATTGCACTCCTGTGCGTCCCAATCTCTTCCACTTTTTAGAAATTTGGGATTTCCACAGGCTTGGTACACACACACCCCAACCTCAGGAAGAGCCTGCAGAGACTCACAGCTTGCTGCAGACGTTTTGCACAAGCGTGGCTCACTGCGATGAACTGGAAATTCCATGTGTTCCTCATCAAAATCACACTTAATTGCAGCTAATTCCAGGCCTATCAGAGGAAGTGTTTGCACACTGCCTTATCACAGCCCCACTGGCAGCCGCTTACACTTCGTTTCCCATTTCTTTCACATCCAGTTCAAAGCTGCCTGCCTTGGAATTCTCCACGGACCATTTCCAGCCATCCTCACAGATCTGGTGCCCACGTTCGGTTCCACTGAAGTCCCTGGGAAAATTTCCATTGATTTTAATTTAACAGGCTGTTCAGCTCTTTTTTTCCCCCCCCTCTGGCAATGAAATATTCCAACCACAAAATTCAAGACCACGGGAGCGTGGGTCTCCTATTTTATGGCGAAACTGGAAATCACCCCAGATTTTTGTGAGATTTGCAAACAGGAAGCATTTGGTGTGTTTTCCTCCTGAAAACAGTTGTGTGATGGGTCTGAGTGTGAAACTGCTGTGAATTATGCGTTGAGGTTTGCTAGGACAGGACTTGGGAAAACAAAACTTATTTTGCATTTTTTGTTACATTGTCAGTTTTCTGAAGTTCATCTGCTGCTTTTTTTTCTTCCCCAGAAGAAATTCCATTATTTTCATGTGGTTACTAAAACAGTGGATCATAGCATGATTTGAAATAGGATTTCAGGTGGGGTGGGTTTTTCCTATCTACCCTATTACTGTTTTTATAGAATCATTAAAGCTGGAAAAGACCTCCAAGATCATCAAGTTCAACCTTCGGATGAACACACATCAGAATATTTGAGCCCCTAGACCAGCTTTCTCTGCAAAACAGAACTATTAAAGATGGAAAGGGGACATTTGCCATGATCAGCATCCCTTTTGAAGTGATTGGGAAGAAAGGATCAGGATGTGGAGGCAGCCAGAGAAGATCTGTTGGGTGGCAGTCAGTGAAGGGTGCTCAGTGATTCCCAAATAACTGTGCCCCAACACTGGGCATCTCCCAGGGCTGGCACTCCCCTCCTGGGATTCTTTCCCTCTTGGGCAGGAAGATTCCTCATCCTGGTCAAGTTCTGTGGATGTTTTGCTTGCAGCATTACCAAAGGTCTGATTGCCCTCAAGTGCCGTGACGGAGCCCATCCGGGGGGGTTGTTATGAGTTCAGGAGCGTTGGCCAACAGTGAGATGCTTCCCATGGCAATGAAAGGAAATCTACAACAAAAGAAGTCTAGAAAGTTCAGGTCTACCTCAGGTTCACTGGTTTCTGCTCTATTCTTTCATGTTATTCATCTGCTCACAATGCAGGGCTGCAGAACTCAAACGTGTTTTCTCCAGGCTTCTTTCGCTGCACAAAACAAGGTTGGTTCAATTAAAAAAAAAATCTCCAAAACCCAACAAAACCCCACCAAAAATCAAAAAGAAAGGAAAACCAACCTCCATCACCAACCAGAAAAACCCCAAACCTCCAAAATATTACATCCTCTTCCTCCCAAAAAGCCCCAAACCAAACCCAAACAACCAAACACAAACCCAAAGCCAAGCTGTCTCTTTTAGACTCAAGTATCCCAACACAGCGGTTCCTCACACCAACAGCCAAGTGAAACCAAATAATTACCTGGATTCCTGACAAAATGAAGTCCTGACAACATCAAATTTCAACATTTTTACCCCTGACAGAGCAAAAAGCAACCTCCCCCTCCAGGTCTGACCAGGGCAAATAGGCCTCGCTTAATGATTGGTATTCCCCTCCAGCCAACAGAGTGTTAATTGAATGGATTCCATTACCATAGGAATAGCAAAAACCAGATTAAAAACCAAGCCAGCTGTAAACCGAGCCAATGATTTTAATGGGAAGAAAATAAAGAGTGGCAATTGCGTGGTGAAGCGCATCAAAATGTTAATTGCTTGCAGTCACATCCTTCTGAACTAGTGGAGAGGGTGATGGAGATAAGGTCTGATAAAGCCCAGCAGAAGTTCTGGGCCTTGGTTATTCTGCATTTCTTCTGAAATGAATGGGTAAAATGAGGGATGTTTGCAGCAGTGTGGAATTAGAGTTGGAGTAAGTTCCAAAATAGCACGTTTGGCTTTTGGTTTTACACCTTTGTAAATCTACGTTCCCACCTGGACGCTGATTTTAGGCAAGATTCTTCAGTGCAGCCAAGCAGGGCCAACCTAAGAACCAAACACGACTGGTTTCTCCCCAAAACATGGCTCCCAGGACCAAAATTAGTTGTATATTGCAGCAGCACACCTCAAAACACGTTCACAGGCGAGCAGCAGAATGATCCTTCCCAGGATACGCCTGGATTCCTCTTAGAAAATCCATGTTTTCTGTGATCCGCAGAGAAGAGCATTTCAGTTGGCTGAGGCAGAAGAAACTGTGGAAAATCCAGCCTCAAATACAAATCCCAAGTTGTTCCAAAAATTCTCACCCTGTGTTACCCAGACAATCCTACCCAGGTGTTTCATAAGGAGCTGAGCACTTTATGCAGCCTGATCCTGACCGTGTGTGGTTCTAGGAGCTGGCTGTAGGATAAATGTCCTTTTCTCACCGGTAACACGAATCAGGACACAGAAAGAGAACGATTAAAGAAAATCCTATTGCATTCCTGATGGAATAATGGCTCTTACAGCCTCCCTTAGTGTTAAGGGACGGAGTATTGATTTCAGCCAGACAAATCCCAAAATTACAGGAGGCTCTCTCTCGTCATACAGAGCACCCTGATGAGATCCTCTTAGCTCTCATTCCTTACTCATAACTACAGAGCGTCCTCAGAACTGCCCTAACGGGAGCGTGGAGGAATGAGAGTCTGGGGAATTTTAAAATGTCAGAAATATGCAAATATTACGGATTAGTATTCCACAGAGAGCCATAATTTCCAGTGTTTGCACTCATTTTAGCATTCCTTTTAAATTAAAGGCACAATAGGTAAGCTGGCAGCATGCAGATGGTTTAAAGGGTTTGAAATGTCCTTATTCATAATTTTGATTTTTTCTAACAGGAGCTATTTAGAACCCATTTTTTGTGCTCTTTCAAAGGTAACAGGATTTGGTCTGGAAACGAAATTCAGCAGGAAACCAGCAGGTGATTTGACTTAATGGGTTTGCATATTTGAAACACAAATAATACGAGTTAATAACATCCCTTCAGATATTTTAACATACCTTGATACACAGACAGCGAGCTGTGTGGGGAAGATTGCGAGGGAGCAAACCTGAAATCCTCAGGGAACAGGCACAGGAGGAATGTGCCACTTAGGAGAGCCCTGGAGGAGATCCGAAGAGCATCGCTGCACTCCAATAAATGCAGCTGGGGGTTGATGGAGGGTGTCACGCTTGCGCTGCGCTGCCAGCTGCCAGAGGTAGCTCTGGAAGGGGAAATGCAGGGAGGCAATCAGGCCAAAATACCTTAAACACATCCACGGGCTGAGGGAGGGGTGGGTTTAGAGCCAGCCATCAGCAAACGCTGAACGCCGACCGCACTCAGGCTGCTCTCTGACCTACCAAGGTCTCCCTTCCCTGTGCAATTTCGAGTTCAATTTCATCCTTAGCAGTTCACTGAAGTGCAGAGAAATTGCTGTGGATCTGGCCTGGAGAGGGGAAAGATCCACGCTCCCTTTGCCCCTCTGCCTGAGGAGGACCTGACACACATCAGAGCAGCATCATGGGTCGGGTTGGGGTGTAAACCACAAACAGGGTCAGCGCTGCTCCAGCTGGATATCCCCATTCCCCACATCCCACTGCGTGTCCTGAGCTGTGATTTATCCTCTCTTCTTCCTGACTTCTTCCCTTTTCCTGGCCTCAGGACTCGCACCTTTGCTGTGACAACCTTGAGCAGCGAGCGCTGTTTGCTCTGACCCAGCTGTGAGCAGACGCTGCTACAGGAATAAAAGGGTGTTGAGTGCTCCCCTTCTTCCCTCAGCACTCAGGATGTGGATTCTGTGCTTCCCAGGGCTTCAGGGCTCTCCTCCTGTCCCACCACTGCCCAGACACAACTGCTTTATTGGCTCCTGGAATGAAAACCCAGGAACTGTGCCTTGTTGAGCTGGCCCCAGAGAAAACCTGTTGCCCACCCCAGCTCAGGTGGAGCCCATATGGCTGCTGCTGCTCCTTTGGGGCAGCTCCAGCACGTGCTGAGCTCCAGCAGCCAGCGAGTTGGGAATTTAGATGTCAAAGACAAGATGAAAGACATCTATTTCTCCCTTAAAGATGTTTGTCCCTTCCCTGTTGCTCCAAGGACTCTGTCCTTGCGTGCCCAACCAGCACATCCCTGGTGGAGCCTCACCAGTTAATGGATTTCCCCTTGCTAAGCAGGGGGAAAACACAGGAAAACAACCCAAAGAAACAAAAGCTTATCCTATTAGCTCCTTGTCAATTATCCTTGATGGGCGATGGTGCCCGTGGCCAGAGGGAGATGCTGGCAGGTGTAATTACTGCCTCCTTTTTGCAGGGTTATAACCTCTGACTTGCAAGGCCCGTCTTCAGGTGCAAAAGAAAGAGAAATCACTGAATAAATTATGACGAGCGTCTGCCCTGCATAAATAAGGACGATTTCAATTGAGAGGGGATAATTTTAATTGCAAAAGCATTTCACTCTCAGTCCTTCACCTCTCGCGTTGGTGAATGCGAGCAAATATCCTCACAAAGAGTGGCCTCTTGTTAAAAAACGCAGGCACCAAGACAGAATGTTACGGGGGGAAATATTCATGTGGAAAAATATTGCACGTCTGGTTGACAGGAATCTCCTTGTGCTTGTTACAAAAAGCTACAGCGCAGTTTAAAACTGACAATCCCTTACTGGAAATCCATCTTTTGCTTAGGATGATAAAGCAAGATTGAATTATAGATTTCACGGCAGCAATTCCGACATTCTGCGTTTAAACCCACACCTTCTGCTTTCCCAAAGCTTTTTTAATCCATTCATTTGAAATAAATGGTCATGCTCAAAAAATTGCCTCAGTTCGTGAACATTTTCATTGCAGGAAATGTTAGCAACACGATCCCCAAAATTCTTCACAGACCTTGTTAAAAAAGAGCTTTCTCATCAAAACCTAATTTTTAGCATTTATTCAGCTTTTTATGTTTAATTTGATTTGTGAACAAGCACTTTCCCCAAGTGCACGGCTGCGTTTCCTATTTAATTCAATTGTGCAGAGAGGGCTCAGATGTAGTTTCATGTTGGGCAGGATTCTGATTTCAGACCACTGCCATTCATACATGAATATTTAGTCACACATGAAATCCACCTAATCCACGGATCGCAACGCCAGTGAACAGGACAAGTTTGTTATCCACGTTCTTCCACTAAATTAAACCTTTCTGTCTTGTGTGAAGCCGTTTAAAATTGAGATTCCTGTTCGCTGTACCTCGTTCAGTGCTGCACCCCAGAGTTTGGCAGCTGGAATATGGGACCAGCTCCCTCAAACCCCTGTTATCCCGGGAAGGGACACCAGCTCTGCTCGGCTCACTTTGATAATTCGGGGACAAATAAAAGCAGTTAAAGCAGCCAAATCTCATGTCCCTCCTCCTAAAGATCCACCCCCAGCGTGCAAACAGATGTGTGTGTGGGAGAGGGAAAGACTTCCCGACTCGAGCCCCCGAAATCTGAAAAAAAAAAAGTTCAACATTCAAACCCCACCAAATGTTAATGAGGCCGCCGCTTTTGTCAGAGCCATGAATGACGGCAGTCAGGCTATTTACAGCCACTGATGCATTCACTTGTTAATTGTCAGTGCCCATTGAGGGCACCTCAAATGAACCACAGTCTCCCTCCGTTCTCATCCCCCCTTCCCAGCACAGGCTCTAAGCGAGAACAAGAAGTTCATCTGCCAAGATCTTCTCCTAAGCCAGGGTCCTTCGGAAATTATCGGGGGAAAGGACAGGCGGTGTTGGAGGAAAGAGGGAACTCAAGGATTTTTGTGGTTTTTTTTCTGTGTCACCCCAAGCTGCCATCGCTCTGCTCTTACCTGTTCTCAGAGCTCCTGAGGGGAAAACTGCTCAGGCTCCGTCCCCTTTCCAGGCCAGGGGAGAAAGGTCCTGTGTGAGAAGCTGTAGGTACTCTATCATTCCCATGATCAACATAATTTTTACAGGATTTTACAGAAATATTCCATATCTCAGACTTTTGCCTCCCCCTTCCTCTTGCCTGCTCACACACAGGGGCAGAGATTGTGTGCCATCACTCCAGAAGTATTATTTTATGTGCTAGAAAACCTCTGCTTCGGCCCTCTACAGAAATATTTAAATACCACAATTCAAGGATTCATGAGGGAATGACTTAAACAAGCAGTCCAAATAAAGCCCAGGGTTTCATTTGCAGAGTGTAAAAATGAGAGCAGTCACGTCCATTTGCTGTGTGAGGCAATAACTCTCTCAGTGGATGCTCTGCGTGAAGGTAGGCAAACACCTGGCCCATCCCCTCGGGAGCCCGCACCACCATCTGCAGGACATGATAAAATATTAAAAAGTAAAACAGCCCTCAGGGAAAAGCCCTGCACCACCAGAAAGAGCCACAGACCTGCTTCAGGATGGACCCCATGAAACCAAAAGTGTCGGCGTCCCTGGGCACAGCAATTTCCTTCGCTGCTTGCCCGTGAGGATTCCTGCTTCGGGTTCGGAGCAGGGGGATGGAAACAGGTCCCAGGGGCAGCACAAACACCCCGTGGAGCCCTGGGCAGTGATGCTGGGCTCAAACACGTGGAGCAGGAACGGGAGCTGAGCAAGGCAGCAGTGTGAGCTCAGGTGATGTGGGGCTGAGCGGCGCCGGGGCGGCAGTGCCAATTCAGCCCACGTCGCCAGCTGATGGCACAGAGAGCTCATGGATGCATGAAACAGAAGGCTGAGGCCTTGGGGATCCATAACAAATATTTACCCCGAGAACAAACGCCCAAACCTAAATCCAAATTGGTGCAATCTGGACGTGCAGAGTTCGGGAGCTTCGGCTGCAGGAACAGCGAGGACAGGAAGGGGCATTTCTGCCAGGCACAATGGGGCTCGAGAACCCCCTGGATCTACCACAAAACTGACCAGAGATGGCACACCTATTTCATCTTTATAACATTCCAGACCCTGTCCCATTCAGCCTGTAGTTTGGTTTGGTTTTGGTTTTTTTTAGGAGAAGGTGACTAAACTCCATCACCCTGAAAATGGTAGAAATAAACATTTTCTTGGTCAAATTTTCTTTCTTTCTAACTGGAGCCATGCTCAGGATCTCTGGCTCATCACTCCATTGTCAGCACACACACAAATACCCTCAGCTCCTCATTCACAGCATTGCAAAACACTATTTAAAGGAAAAACCCCTAAGAATTGTGATTATTTTTTTTTTGGCAGTTGTTTCAACAACAGCTTGTTTGCTTTTAATCTCCATCCCTGGAAATGTCCAAGGCCAGGTTGGACAAAGCTTGGAGCAACCTGGGGTGGTGGAAGGTGTCCCTGCCCATGGCAGGGGAGTTGGATGAGAAGATCCTTTGTAATCCAAACCAATCAATGATTCTATGGTCAATCAACACAGAACCAAAACCAATAATGAAAGATTGTAACAATTTAATTCATTTTGCTTCAACAAAAGTGCCGTGTGCCTCACTGGGAAGAAAAATCCTAGGGAAAAAAAAAAGTGTAATCTATCTCCATGTTCAGTAGACTTCCCAAACATTTTGAAAATTGAAGTGGAATCTATTTTGCCCCAAAACAGAACTTTATCACAAAGGACCCAAACTCTGACTTAAAATTCCCTTTTGTAAAAAGCCCACAAAAGATTAATGGAGGAAGGTTACACTTGTATTAAAAAGAGGATTTTTAATAGGCAACAAAATGAAATAAAGAGTAAACACCAGTTTTACCTCCTGATTATGCAGGTGGAGTGAAAGATCTTACCCTGCTGCTTATAGATGGAGTTGGTTTTAATCTTAAGTAACCAGATTTTATTCTAAGGTGTTTTTCCTCCGTTGGCCGTTCTGTCCCACACCTTTGTACCCCGGGAGACACTTCAGGCAGCAGCACTACCTTTAACATCAGTTTTTAAGCTTCTCATTGAAGTGTCACAATTACAAGCCCTAAACCCTGGCTTTTCATGCAGGCTGATTTAGCAGCCTCTGTACTTTGAAAAACCCAAATTCCATTACCAAAGAGACCCTGCCAATGACATGGTATTACACAGCATGAAATCACTCCGACACCTCATCTTCTAAGGGTCTCACACGACAAAAAGAATCAGAAAATCTACACACTCATCATATCTTGAAATTTTTCCAATTTCCAAGCCTAAACAAGACTCGAGCCTGTTTTCTGAGCCCTGCATGCATCAGCACCATTCAGCATAGGGAGCAATTTTCTGTTTGAAAAGAAACCACACTGGGATTCTAAATTAATATTAAAACCAACCCTCACACTCTTGTTGTGTCCCCAAAGACGCAGAGTTCTGAGCTGGGGAAGGGAAGGAGGTGGGTTCAGCAGATGCAGACGTTCCCCTGAATATCGCTCTCAGAAAAACAGAATAACAACAAAGCCCTGAGGTATTTTCTGCTTTCTACCTGAAAGAACGGGGAAGTGGCTCGATCTGCATTCTCCTCACGATGTTTCCTTCCCATTTGCGGCGACACGAGACCGTCACAACAGCACTCACAGGCAGCAGCATCAAAGACTCACAGGTGACACTGTCAGAGCTCCAGACCTGGCTCTACAGGTGCCCTGGGGAGGGCACAGTTATGATCTGTCTAATGAAAAACAGAGAGAGATGGAAAACTTAGTAATGGAAAAGTGAACCTCGGGGAAAGGCAGATTTCACCTCCTTCAGCACACACAGCCAGGGTGTTAAACTCGGTATCTGCCCTTCAGCCCAAGCAGAGCAGGGGTTTCAGGAGGAAAAAGGGACAGAAAAACACCCCCTTGTGCCAGGGTGATGTGATCAGGAGTCTGCCCACGTGGCTGCAGTCCAGCTGGATCCTTCTCTCTTGAATCACCCAGGAACCCAAGCCCCCCTGTCCTGCTGGAGCCAGCGACCCCCAGGCTGAGTTTAGGAGAGGTTCATCCTTCACAGACAAGGAAATGCAGCTCTCCACCATCACCAGAACAGATGAGAAGCAGAGTCTGTAGAATCCAAGCCTGTCAAGTTTCAGAAGCAAATTTTTTACCAAAACTTTTTAGCTGGCTTATACCAAAAATAGCCTGGAAAGGGCCTGGCCTTCATCTCCTCTTCATCCCCATCTGCAGGAGCTCAGCTGACGTGGGGACAGCTCAGAGTCAGCTGGTGACACGTTCAGCAGCTGCTGACATGAAATAAAATTCCCTGAGACAATCCTCAGAGCTAAACAACCACAGTGCCAAGATTGCGGGGAAGGAAATTGCAGATCTTCAAGTGAAAATGAACTGATGGAGGGAAAGCTGAGGCAAACAGATCACAGGTCACTTATTTTTTCTTCAATTCTTTCAGCATTTTAACTCTGAACCAAAACTCATAACAGGATCTATTTCACATGGATTTTCAGGGAAGAATGGAAATATCCACAGAAATTAGACTGGGAAATCTCCTTGAGAGTTACTCTTAAATTTTCTTTTGTATTCTTGCAATCCACAGCAAACAGATAAATAAACAAAGAGTGTAAATAATAACAATAACCCACCAAAAATAAAATACTACAACCAGTTTGTTGCTTGGTTACAATTTTACGGTGCACACACCCAGGGTTAGCAGCGATATCGTCTGACTCAGCTCTTGGGAGAATATCTAAATCCCAGTAATTCCCCCATAATTCCAGCCCACGCCAGGCTGCAGTGAAGTGTTTGCAATACAGAAACAGCCATGTAATGTATGCCAGGCTGGAGCCTTGACTCTCAGAGCGAATACATCATTTTGCTGTGCTGATAAATAACCTCTGTCCCTCTCAGTCTGGAGCGGGGGGACGATGGCACAGCCCCATGGCTGAGGCCAGGGCCAAGGACAGTCCCTGCCCGTGACCCC
>VZTA01013360.1:16096-70275 GCA_013398855.1 Mohoua ochrocephala
CCCCCCAGCCTGGCCGCATCCTTTGCCCGTTGCACCGGACACTCTAGACTCCCTTCCCTGCTCGGATTCCCAGCCCTCTCAGACTCTTGTCTTCCCGAATCCTTCCTCTCCCGAGTCCCCGTCCTTCCCGTATATCTCCCTGCCACCCCGGACCGCTCTCCCTTCCCGGCCCCGCTGTTTCCCGGCTCTCAGTCCTCTTGGCCACCCGGATTCCCCGCACTCTCGGCACCTCTGCCTTTCCAGCCCGTCCCCGCCCGCATTCTCCTTTCCCTCCCACTCTGCTCCTCCCGGACCCCCTGTCCTCACAACCCCTTCGCCTCCCGCGTCTCCTGCCCCTCTCGGATCCCCTGCCCCTCTCGGATCCNNNNCCCCCGCCCGGCTCCCCCGCCCCCCCCCCGGCCCCGCCCGCCCCCCCCCCCCCTGCCGGCTCCGCGGGCGCTGCGCCCGCTCGCCCGCAGTTTTTCCCTGGCATCACCCCGGCGAGTTTTGGTTCCCGGCCGCCGCCTTCCCTCGGGGGAAGCCGTATCTCTCCGCCGCCCCCTCCTACCCCTGGAGGGCGGGGAGCGGGGTTTCGGGGCCGGAGGGGCGAGTCCGCCTCCCGGGAGAGCGCCCAGGCTGTGAGCTGGCAGGCTCCGGGAAGCCAAAGCTGCTGCCCCGCTGGAGCCGGAGGATTTGCAGGGTCCTACCCCTGGGACCCTCCATGTCGTCCCCTATTTCCAGCCATACGTTCTCCCGCGATTCAGGGAATGATCTCCCCTAAGCGCCGTGACCCACTTTGGCTTAGACTTTTGCTGCCACGCCAAGACACAGACAGATCCTTCTCTAGATGATGCTTCTAAAGGAATGGTGCCGCCCCCCCTCCTCTCTGGCTAGTTTTTATCCCCAGGGGTTTGGCGTTTTGCAGGTTGAAAGGCATTTCTGTGGATAGGCTATGGGTAGATAGGTGTACTCTTCTTCAGTAGCAGCATAGGCCTTTTTAATATTACAGAAAAGACTTCTTTTTTTTTAGTGTTTTAAAAGTAAACAAAACTTTTGTGTAGTGCACATGGCTAATTTACAAACTTTCTCTACATTCCCTCCTTGTGCTGAAGTAGTATTCATTTTATTGCCTTTTCATGAATTGGATTCACTGATTGGCGTCTAATCATGGTGAGAAGAAAAAGCCCCTGTAAATAGCTATCAGAATTAATTTGGCAGCAACTGTGAGAAATGATCATAAATTTACAAATGCAGTTAGAATAATGATCCGGCATGAATTTAACAAGAGATACACCCCCAGCCTCTGGGAACAGCATGTAGGTTTCTGTGACAGTCAAATGCACTTGGCCACAGTGATACTGAGCTTGAAGGCTGGGAGTTGTCTGAGAAGGATGCAAAGGGGTTATGGCTCCTGGGTTTGAGCTGGGAAGCATTCTTTGAGCAAACAATGAGCTGGGATGAATGCAAGCAGGAATATTAAGAGAGACCTCTGTGTTTTAGTTGTGTGCTCCTTTAGGTTGTGTAAGGGTGAATCCAAAAGGTGTGGCAATGTCTTCACTTACTAGAAGCCCACCTGGAGTTCGGGTTCCTGGCACTTTGGGACATCAAGAGATGAAAGGCTCCTTTTGCACAGGGATGCCAAACAACTGGGAGTGCTGGGAAAAAATGTCATCTTGTAACACTTCTTTTGGGGTTGTGCTAATAAGTTTTAGCTCTCTCACAAGAGTCTGATCTTGAAATACCTTAGGCACTGTGAGTGGTTTGGCACTGAAGCTGCACGACCATCCATAAAGTGAAGTACATTCTCCAGGCATTGCAGGAGGAAGGTCTAGCTAACTAAGGATAAGCCAGACCTCATCTATTTTTTCTATCGGTACTGGAGAGATCAGGACGTACAGCGGAGAAAAGTGAGGCAAGTACACAGGGAGCCCCTGAAGGTGGCTGCAGAGCGTTCCTGTATGTGCACAGCAGCCTGTGCCAGCCAGGCTGCCTGCCACCACCATCGCACCCACCACAGAAGCTGGTGTCTCTGAGAGTGATTGTAGGGTCTGCTTGCAAGGATGGGGCAGAAAAGTGACATGTCTTATTCAGAAGTCCCCTAGGAAGGAAGAACACTCTGGCAGACAAATATTTTTTTCTAATGTCAATGTTACTAACTTGTATTTTTCTCCTTTTTTTGTGTTTTGTTATTTAATTAGGGACCTTTGACTTCATGATGGGAGGAAATATCCCCCCGGCTGTTAGGATCCGAGCTTCTCCCAGTGTGAGGATTTGTCAAGGCTGAGAGATTCCGGATTATCCATAAAACTCCTCTAAAATACACAGTTACTTTTGTGTCTTCCCATCGTGAGGGGTCTTGGAGCAGATACAGAGATGGCCTCCAGCCTCACCTGTGCCGGCGTCGTCTGGGCCTTCCTCTCCTTCCTCTGCGCCGCTGCCTCCTGCGTTGGTTTCTTCATGCCCTACTGGCTCTTGGGGTCTCAGCTGGAGAAGTCTGTTTCCTTCGGCACTTTCCGGAGGTGTTCCTACCCGGTTCGGGATGAGAGCCGCCAGATGACCGTGATGGTGGAGCAGTGTGGCCGCTATGCCTCCTTCCAGGCCATCCCGAGCGCCGAGTGGAGGATCTGCACGGTGGTGACGGGCCTGGGCTGCGGGCTGCTTCTCTTGGTGGCCCTGACAGCGCTCATGGGCTGCTGTGTGTCCGAGCTCATCTCCAGGACCGTGGGCAGGGTGGCAGGAGGCATCCAGTTCCTGGGGGGTAAGTGCTCTTGCGGTGAGGGGATGGGGGTGTTCAGGCCATCTGTTTGCACGTGTGGAGACTCCCCTGGTGCTTTGGGAGGAGGAGAGGGTGATTCAAACTTTCTCCTGGAGAGGGAGGCCACTTGGCTCCCTCAACGACTGAGCTGGTTGTGTGGCTGCCTGAATGTGGCCCAAAGCCACAGTGGCCTGTGCTCTCTCGTGCTCAAGTCCCTGTCTGGTCATTATGGGACCTTTGAGAGCTGCGTGGCAAGTCAACTTCTGTGGGCCAACATCTTCACAGCAGTTTTGTGGGCTGTAGTTTCCAGCACAGCATAGCTGAGTTGGAGGTACCTGGAGAAGCATGTGGGCTACAGATCCACATGGAGCATTGTGGTTTGGCAGAGGAGAGGCTGTGTTACGTGGGAACAACCTCTCTTTCTCCTTCCTACCCCTATTCGTGGCAAAGCTCCCTCCAACTCTGCTCTCTGCAGCTGCACGGATCTGGCAGCAAGCTTTTGGCCCAGGTTTGAAGTGTGAATTGTTTATCCCTGGTGGAGGTGGCCCACCATCTCCTGGGAGGAGCCCTGCTGGGCTGGCTGACCCACGCTGCCCACTGATGGTGCCACAGGTTTGTTGGCTCCATGGGCTAGACAGTGTGTGGGAGAATTACCTCCGCTCCTCTTTCTAGCTTGTAATTGTGTGGCGTCTTCGTAACTGTGAGAGTATTTGAAGGGTATGAGACAATAAATAGGATCCACAAACGTGCTTTTTACAGGGCAGTTTTCCCAGTAAATCATCACCCTCTTGTCACTGGTGACATGCGGATCAGCGGCACTCACTTTTGTCTGATTCAAGCGCTCCGCTGCTCGCACGCACTTGCCCCCATAAGGTAACGCGTTTCTCTGAGCTTTGGATGCTGAGGCAGTGCAGGTGCCAGCTTTCTGGGTGCCCTGCAGCGTCTGGTCCCAGCCAGGCACCCTGGCTCATGCCCCAGAGGAGTGGACTGTAGTGGAAACCTCACTTTTCTCTCCTCCAAACACACCCTTGCCCTGCAAGGGCAGTCTGGTTACATGCCGCGTCTGTGGCTTCTAAGGAAGCACAAGACAAAAACTCCACTAACTGTCCAGCTTGGTGTGGACAGCTGAGGCAGGGAAAGGGCCCTGTGCCAAGCCTCCAGCCAGACGATACCAGTGTAACTCCCTCCTGGCCGCAGGGAGTCCTATCTCCAACTTTTTGAGTAGTTTCTGCACTTTAGAGCAAGCTGACCCCATCCCTTCACCCTTCCCTCAGCTTTGTGACCCACAGGCATTCCTATGTTTAATCTGTCTGGCAATTCGAAAGTGCAGCAGCTGCTAGAGAGTTAACTCTGCTGGGAGCTGTGGTTTCTTGAAACCTGCTCCATTATACAGTTCCAGCCAGGCAGTCGGGGGTGGAGGAGGTTTTCAGTTCGGTGACAATCTGCAAACCCTCTTTGTCTGACTATTTTCTCTTAGAGCCACCACAGGCTTTAACCACCCCCCCTTTCCAACTGCTGCCTCGGCTCATCTGGTTTTAATTTGCGTTTGGCCCCTTTCTCGTGACCATGCTCCCCCGTGTGCCTGTGGAGTAGGGCTGGCAGGGGAGCTTCCAGCTGTTTGCTTGCAGCCATCCCAGCAAACACAGCAGCTCCAGCAGTGGGCCAATGCCCGAGGGATGCAGGAGGAACCCCGCTCCCCCATGACACTGGTGTGGGCTGAAGGTGTGCACCCTTCTCTGAGGCAGGATGGTGGCTCCTGGGTAAGGAGGTGAGGTTCTTTCAGAGCACACCATGGCAACCCCTGAAGCTTGTCCCAGCTGACCAGGCAGCATCCCATCCTGCCTGGAAGGGCATGAGCGGGTAGTGCTTGCTCTCAGTAGGTGACAATTCAAAGAACTGTGAACCTGTGATATGAAATGAAAATTGCCAACAACTTTGCTTACAGTTCAGAAATTAGTTACACAGCATGTCTAATTTTCCCCTCTACTGGCTTTTATGGTTGTCTCGCATTTCATTCAGCGCTGCTGGAAGTGTGTAAGAAAAGACCAAAGTGAGAACTGTCATTTCTTAACCTGCTTAAAACCTCACTGTGGGAGCACAAGGGAGAGGCCAGGTGATGAAAGCCAGTAATTTGGATAAACTGAAGGGACATATTAGGGTAAAGAGGAGTTTCTGACATCCCTCATCAGATCCTTAGCTGCTATAAATCAGTGTAGGTTAATTGTTTAAATGACATGACTACATTTACTCAGATGTCTAACTTAGGCACTATAATTATTATGTTGTTTTATGTCAAGATAGCCATGAGCTGTTCACCTTATTTACAAACAGGGAACGCCAGCTCTTTGGTCCCTGTATTGCAGTTGTAGGGTTAGCTGTATACCATAATGTGGGCTTTGAATGTGGCTTGAAGGCAGTGCAGTCATTGTCATTTTAGTTGGTCTCCACTTAGAGATCTAATCAAATAAAACCCGTATAAATGTTTTTTTTTTAAAGGGGGAGAAGAACTCCCGCCTATCTTTATATGATGGAAAAGCCTAGGAAAATAAGCTGCCACTGAGTGATGCTATTAATTCATCCTCTGCGTTAGGACAGGGAGATGGCTAAACGTTTTCACTTTCTTTTTGTCTGAGGCATCTGCACCCATGCCCTGCTGGGGCTCTTGCTCCAGTGGCAGAGGATGAGTGTTGGAATAAACCACATTTCTCTCGAAGTTAGAAACCAACATGAAGACAGGTTCAGTGCAGCTAGTTTATGGCTTTACTTGTGTTCCTTTTGTTTAGGATCCAAGTAAGTTTCTCAACATGATTTAAAAACACAGACTTGAGGAGGAAGTAAGCCAATGGATAATGGATTATTGCGGGAGGCCCAAGAGCAGGGGAGATGCACAAGCCACTGAAGCTGTGGTGAGCCAAAGCACTAAGGTTGCTGAAACGTACTCCAACACTAGAAACATTTTTACTGCTATGAAGAGGTGGCAGAGAGGTTTGCTTACCTGAGCTGGTAAGCAAACAGCCTGATCCTTTTCTTCTAGCATTGTGAAGGAGGAATAACTCCAAGTAGGTCAGTGGAATAACACCTGTAAAAAAGTAGTGCAGCTTGTGCTAGCTGAATGGTGCCAAGGTTTTATAGCTGGGATTTCCCCAAGTTGCATGTGGCAGCTCAAGGGAGTGAATTATTCATGAGTGCTTATACCATAAATCTGCTCTTCTGATGAAAATGGAATGGCAGAACCTGCAAGAAATTGCAGATCTAGGCAGAGTCAGAAGGGCTCTTTGGATACTGCTTGATCCTATGTAGTCTGTATTTGCTGTTTCAGATGATCCTGGCTACAGAGCATACATGTATTTTTAGATGACTCTGGGATGAAACATGTTGAGTTTCTGTTCTTACTGGAAAGATTGCATTATAGACTTTTCTTCCTGTTCACAACTGTGGGAGCCGCTTCCTTTCCCATACACGATCACATGGCAGCTCTGTAGCCATTACAGCAATTGCGTGCATGAAAAACAATGCTTTTAGCTTTTTCTAAGGCACTTTGGTGGTGGGTGACAAGAAGAATCCAACCTCCCAAGGCCAGCCTTTTCTGCAGTGGACATCAGCGGTCTGCAGTCCACAGCTGGCAAACTGCTGCTGTGGTCTCTCAGGACGTGCTTCCTGGACATCTCTCTTGGACTGCTTGGAAGAAATGACAACTGAGGTGAAAGTTATGCTGTCTGTAACCTCTTGAGGGCACAGTCATGTAGATGGATACAGTCTTCACTGATAACATTAAGTGAAGTGTTCCCAGCTGGTTTCCTTTGTGTGTTTGGAGGACTGAGGCATATATATAATGTAGCTAGAACAGATTGCGAGGATGTAGCTTTGACCATAACTATTGAGGATATGACAGCAGGGAGTGAAGTTTAACAAATCTATGGCAAATTGGAGTCTGTAATTATTGATCTTCTTTTCATTGTGCCGTGGCAAGTCAATTCCACTTCAATGGAGAAACGAGAAATTTGCAGGTAGGTAGCTCAGATATGACATACTAATTTGGTGAATAGTTTCACTCTCTAAATGCAGAGCAATGATTTTAAGAACATAGCAATATTTTTAAGAACATAATGAACTTAAAGGTTAGCCAGTTTTATGAGAGGCAGTGGATCAAAAGGCACAAGTACTGCAAGGATGGTCAATTTAAAGAGCATTACGCTGGCAAGGTGAAGCTTTTCATTAAAATGGTCAGCACGCAGGAATGAAATCTTCACTAGCTCGGAACTCCCTTTTGCTGTGTAGAACAGCTAAACCAAGCTCAGAGTATGGATCCGAGGGAACAGACCATGAAACAATCTGCTGGCTGAGACACCTCTCTGAACCTGGCACTATGGCCCTGATTCTGAGTGCCATGTGAGAAGTGAACCCTTTCCATGATTATGTGGTAGCCATGTGGCTGTCAGTTACTGGCATGTTTACTGTCATCTTTAGCATTCATTGATTGCACTCTAACGAAGCACAAGTTTTGTTACTCCCTTCATTAAATGAGCAAAGTTTTCAGCAGCGACTACTCTTCCTCTCCTTATTTCTCTGTCTTGTTTCCCTTATGTCTCGTGGAAGTGCTGAAACTCCCGAAACTATGGTCCTTGAATTGCTGGTTAGAAAGTCTGGAGAGCTCTTGAAACAGGGGGTGATGAAAGGAGCATTTGGTTATTTGAGAAAAAGGGGACACAGTTCCTAACAACTTCTGATTTTGTCTCAGAAAATAAAATGTGGCCTTATGAAAAATGCTCTCAGCATGATATGAAATTGCTGGAGAATCCTTCTCCAAGTGTTCTGTGCCAATAGAGGTCATAATAGTTTCCATCACCCATAAAGTGCTCAGGGCAAGTGTTTGCTGGGTGCAGAGGGCAGAAAAATGAGGACTTATCCCTCAAGATGAGGAGAATGTTGAGTGTGGGGTGGTGGTCTGGTTCTGTGTTGTCTGTGATGAAATCTCAGAGAAAGCCTTTGCGATTTTGGGCTAAAGATTTTAAAGAGACAGATCCAAACGAAATCTGCTAGTTGTTTGCATATTAATGGCCGAATCTGACTTTGCAGGTGAGATGATACTAAAATGTAAGGGACAGAGGAGGAAAGAACGCTAGGTCGTGGCCTTGGGGGGTCATGTAGAGAAGCTCTGCCTCAAAGGATTTGCTTGGGGAGACAGCTAAAAGAGTAAGAAGAGGCTCTTGGGAGAGATAGGGTCCCTGAAATGAAGTTGTGTTTCAAGAAACGTGGCTGGCAGTTAAAGACAGCTGTGGGGTTCAAGGGGAACGAAACAGTCTTGATTCTGAGGCTGGCTAAGAAAGGGGCTTTGGGGAGAGTAGTTCCAGTTGACTACAGGAGCTAGAAACTTCTGGGAAAGGTTTTTGTGCAGCTGAAGGAAAAGGCACTGACCGGTAACCATTATTTCGTCTGACAGCTGAAGTGAGGCTTTCTGCTTTCTGCCTGGACTACTAAGATCAGCGTAATTTTCTGCCTGTAGGGAGAAAACGTAACTGAGAAAAGCCTTGCAGGAACAGGGAAGATCTGAGATGGTCAAGGGACTTCTATCAAGAAAACAGTGACCCCAGACACTTTTGTGGTTCTCCCAAGCAAGTTCATCATTTCCCCCTTCTGTACATAGTCTTGCCATCTCTTCCTGCAATTTGTACTTGAAAAAAACCCAGATATTAAAAAAATTGCAAAAGTGGCCTTTTAGTTCTTTCATCCTCTTCACCCTAAAAATATTTTTTGAAAGGCTAACTTTTGGGGAGAGGCAAGGGAGGGGCATTGCTTCTGTCTGTCACCAAGGCCTCTTTTTCACCTGCAAGTCAGCTGTTCAGGGCTGTTTAGTCACACCTTGCTCTCGCCGGATGCAAAACTTCGGTGACTTTGCTGTGCTCCTGTAAACACGTGACAGGGCAATCCTCATCCTAGACAAAGACGAGCTGCAGGCTGGGTCCCAACCCAGCATCTGTGTGCACATTTAGGCGCTGCAGGAGAGGCAAAGGAAAGGACCAGAAGCCTCACCAAGGTAACAGAAGAAGAGCAAACAACGAGAGTGACACTGTTAAATGTTGCTAGTGAGTGATTGTGTGTCATGTCATAGGCTCATTGATTCAGCAATAATAAAGTCAGCAGAGAGCACTGTGACTGCTTAGTCTGGGGTCTGCTGTAGCATGGGTCATAGGACAGCCTTCATGTAATTTCAGTTTGAACTAGAGTGTATCTCTGAGAAAAAAACTTCTAGTCTGTATTTAATTAAGTTTGAGAAAAGCCTGATCTCCATAAGTTGTTCCAGTGGTGAATTACTCTGACTGCGTTTCTTCCAGATCATTAATGCAAATGTTGAAAATGTAGCACCAAGAATATATCATTGCGAGATTAGGTTTTCTCAAGGAATATTTTGTCTTTTTTTTTCTTTTGAGATCCAACACTTAGGTTGCTTTTAATCCATTTAAGCTGTGCTTTGTTGTGGTTTCTTTACCAGAACAACCTGTTCTGAAGCTGCTTCCTAGCTGGTGTTTTTCACACTAGTTCTTTCTCCAGCTTTCTCTAGCCATCCACCAAAGGATTAAATGCAGTGTGTAGTTTTGCAGCTTCATCCCTTTTCAGCCAGACTTTGACTTGCTAAACTGAATCCTCTGACTGCTTGTGCCTATGCTAAGTCTTTGCTTCCCAGCACTACAAGGTACCTTCACATACTTTGGCACAGCATAGAGTCAAATTCTTGGATTTAGATTTGGAGTCCAGAATAAGCAAGGCAGGGAAGTGTTGCTGTTTGGGAAGATGTTCGGGACAAGGGAATTTAGACAGTGAAATTATCTTAAAGATTCTGTAGCATATGTTTTATTGAAGATAAGCCAGCTCTCTCTCTGCTGTATTCAGATTGGAGTTAAAATAGAAGACAAATTCAGGATTGAAGCCTGAATGCAATATATGAACTGATTCAATATATGGCCTCTGTCAGTTTATAAAAGGACATTACTTAGATTCCTGCTGTCTTAATTAGATACAGACTGTATTACTTGAATCTGTCCTCAATGCATGGGCCATCAGGTCTGACTGATAGGGAATCCAAGCTAGCAGGTACTTACCTGAAAGAGGTAAAGAAAGGTGCAGACTTAGATTCTGTTTATTTTCAAGAGATGATAGATACTGTTTTGTTTTGTTGCCTTCACCTTGGTCCCAGAAGTTCCCATTGCAGCCTTGCTAAAGGCTGCTGCCCCAACAGATCTGACAGCACAGCTTTTTGTGAGAGCTTCCTTGGAGTCCCACTGAAGGAGACCTGGTTAGCAAAGTTTGCTGTTTAAGCTAACACCAACCATTTTAACGAAACAGGTTAGCAAGGAAGGATCACTGATAAGCATTACTGGTCCTAAGGTGCAGAATCAGTAGCTCTGAGGAGGCCATCCCTGCCAGCCAGGTCACAAGCAGTGCAGAGCAAGCAAAGGATTGTAATGCTGCTCAAACAGACGAGCTGTAACTTGAAGAAGACAAATGATATGGAGAGTAGCCCTCATGTTTAGCTGTCTTAGTTTTTAAATTCTGATCTCAAGCACTTCAGATAACTCTTCTCGTGTTTCAAAATCTTCCTTAAAAAAGCATCAGGGCTGCAAATTTTTGTGTGTCCTTTGAAGTCAGCGACACTTAGTACAAATTACATCACTATTTCTATTCTAGCATTATTGGATTTGACATTAGTCTAAATGGGTGCGGTTCTGATGATGACTTTCTTCTTGAAGAGCTCCCCCAGTGAATTAGATTGTTTATACTGAATTGTTTTGAATACATATTCATTTTGTTTTTTTTTTTTAAATTATATTTAATCCTAATATAAATTTTGACTAAACACAGAGGAAGAAAAAACCCCATGCAGAGTTTCAGCCTGGAGCAAATTCTGCAAGTAAGATTTCAGGTGCTTTGGAAGCACATTTAAAATGGAAATGCTGATGTATTAAAAAAAAAAAAAGAAAAGAAGTTGCTAAAATATTGGGAAGAATCTCTTTACTTCTCTTGTCGTCCTATTGATGTTGAATGTAAAAGTGATGTTTTGAATATTGCTTCAACTGTGTTGCGTTTAAGCAGAATTTTGCATTAAGAACAGAATTTTTGATCTAAAGAAGTCCCGGAGTGCTGTTTTATTTATCTGTAGAATGAAGTTCAGTCTTCCTGCTTTTTTATCCCTTCTTTTATTAGAAAGAAACAATGCTGCTCAGCACTTCTGTGACACTTTTCATTTCAAAAGGTTTTGCTTGCATAACCTAATGAAACTTCAGAAAACGTGAGGCAGGGGACCAAGTAATCTATTTTGCTGGTGTAGAGTCAGAGGAAATTCAGTTACTTCATTTCAGATCCTTTGCATTTGTGTTGATTAGAGCAGAATCTGGGTTGGAGTTAGCAATTTTGTTTCTGCATTGAAAGATCGGGCTTGTTTTGCTTCCTGAGATATTTCAATAGATATTTGAATATTGCTGGGAACTTCATTTAGGCATCAAAATGTTTCAATATTTTCCAGTGCGAGTGAAGTCATATGCCCTACAGACAGGACAGAATTGTTCCCAGTGGTGTATTTTCCAGGATTTTGTCCAGTCTGGTGTTAAATGTCAATGTAATTTGTATTTTTTTCTCATTTCTCTTAGGAAACTCAGCTTACTATGCATTCCACATGGAATTTTTCTTTCACAGTATTCAACCTACATTTTCCTTTCCTCGCTCACATCCTTTTACTTCTCCAGTACACATTTTTACTATCTAAGGACTTTAACTTTGGCTTCACAAAGTAAAATAAGGCAGTTTTCAAACTCCATCATTTCAAGAAGTGAGGCATAGAACTCGAGAGCAGCCAGTGTATGGATTCCATGCTGCGAGCAGTTCGGAAGGAGTGTGGTGTAACTAATAAACACAGGATCTATTTGTACAACCAAAACTCCAACCACAGCTGCTTGCCTTGCGGTGGCCATCGTGTTGGCTGGCTTCCCACGCAAGGATTTCCTTTGGCTCTGTGGAACACCTTTGTCGACTTCAGTGATGTTAAGCTTTTTATATGGCACAAGTGCAAGGTCCTAAGTGGCATTCAGACCATATGAAGATGGCCTGAAGTCACAGAGAACCAAGAAAGGATCCCGTCCTTGTTTTTGGGATGACTCTGCCACCACAAGGCATCACAGGTCAGAGGGGCAATATTGCATTTGGCAGATCCCTTCTAGTAGCTGTCCTATACCTTCTCAGGCGTGAAAATTTGGGCATGGTCACTGCACCCTGACAATGCTGGTGATAAGGCTGATTCACCAGGCTTGATTAGATCTCCTTTACATTGTTTGTTCCACTGTCAGTCCCCTGATGTCACAGGTACATCTGAGAACAGAGGCAGACTTTTTTTTCCCCTCTAGACTGGCTTTTCCTTAGAGCCTGACCTGTTGAAATAAACAGCAATATTCCTTAATGGAACCCAGGGGAAGAGAGGATCTGGAGGTCGGCACTGTTGCTACTTATTGTGACTAGAGGGATTTGGAGGAGGTTGCTGCTCTGTGGTAATGCAGAGACCTTAATGGGATGCCAGATTCTACCTAATTCCCCAGGTATGGAATATTAATTGCATCAGGAGTAACGCCTTAAAACAAAAGTCTTTCTTGAGAGGATTGCTGCACCGTCAGCTGAGTCCACATTTTCTTGCATAAGCCTGATAAGCCCCAATCTTTCATGAGGACTGACCACTTTGAATTGATTTGCAGGTACAATTCTTTACTAGGCTAACAGACTTTTAGGTAAGCTTGGCAGTAGTTTGTAGGAATATGAAGAAAAATGATAATGAAGGAAAGAAACTTATTAGAAATCATTGTTATTTTATCTTGTAGCAGAATCCAAAGAGCTTCGGAGAGAATTAAGCAGAAAATACAGAATTCTGATAAATACTATATAATTTCTATAGTAATGTTAAGGTTTGACCCTTTCTTTTGCAATCTGACAGTTCAGTTGTCTTGCATTGTTTCCCAATAAAGATGCCTTTGTAATATAAATTGGTATTGTTAATTTGAGAAGAATAGTTTTCTAAGAAATGCAAAGGGATGTGGAGTTGGAGAGAGTATTGAGATAAAGTCATGAATGGTCAATCTGGAATAAGAGAAGCTGCTTCTGAAATACAGCACCCTGTGAAAGGACATGAAACCTGCTAACGTAGTGGTGTATAAGAAATGGCCTTACAACTTCTGAGGAGTGCACTGCCTGACTTCTTCACAAGTTCAGGTTTTTGTCTAAGCCTGAACTAAATGAAAGCCTATTTATGAATACTTTTTTTTTTTTAATTGAGGACGAACATGATATTCAGAGCATCACCAGTCATTCAGGTCAGGCACAATGCAGCTGAATGCCAGTTACTGGGAAGGGTTACTAGGGTGTACTATAAAGTGCTCCGTTAGGGGAATTTATAGAAACCAGGCTAGAGCGACGTTGAGGGACCTTTGCGAATGTATGTGTGAGAGAAAATTTGTTTCAAAATTTGCTCTGACTCAGCCCAGGTGCTGCTACATGACTACGAGCTTTGAATGTCATCTGGAGATTAGTACAATCTGTCTGGCAAATTTGTACAAACATTCCCAGGTGTAGGGTGTTGCTTCTGTTGTGGTGGTTGTTGTTACAAGGTAGGAAACTCTTGAAATCCATTGTGATAGGGGAAAAGGCAGAGGCAGTTGCTGCTCCAAAGAAGTCCTAACTGAAACAAAGTCAGAGGGGGAAATTGAGGGAGATTTGGGTTTATTTCATTTTTAATATGATAAGAACTGATGCTGACTCATTTCTTGTGTGCTTTGTAGAGGAGCAAGTAAAAGGAGACCTCTAAATGTTGGCTTAGTAACAAATGACAAATGTATTACTTTCAGGGGTAAAGTTCAGATGACCTCTATTCCCCTAAAAGCTCTTTTACTTCAACTGCATCCTCAGAAAGGTATGAGCAGAGGAGGGAGCAGTCAGAGGCAGGGGGATGTGTGGGGAGGGAAGCAGGGGAAGTGGGAATGGAGAGGGCTGTGAGAGGAGAGGAGCTTCACCTCCTCGTAAAGTTCCGTTTGCCATACCTGCAGACAGATGTATTCTTTGGTACTGCTGACTTGCAGGGGATATTTCAGATGTGGTATGGGTTATGCACAGGAAAACAGGAAACTTAAGGCTTCTGTGCTACAGTGTGTTTTAGATTTCAAGGAATTCTGTGAGTTTTCAAGTTCTTTTTCTGACAGTAAAAACATGATGAATGGCACTAAATACTGGCATAAAACTCTTTACAGCCAAGACAAGCCCCGAAACCATTTCAGGCACATTCTGCAAAATCAAGAGGTCGTGATAAAAGTCAGGACATTTTTATGAGAAATCCTTTTATAAGAAACACAATGGCTGGCTTTGGAGAGCTTTGTTCAGTGCTGGAAATCTCCTCTCTTGCTAGAAACTTTCTCTCCAGAAAGTATTCCAGCTTCGCTGGCAGACCATTAAAAGGAGAATCTGGCCATTTGGGCCAGGTTACAAGTTCGAGCAGGTTGCCGTGTTGAAACTCATCAGTGAGGCAAAGGTGCAGACCCTGAGCCTCTCTGTGTGGCCCAGAGCCAAGACTACTGATAAGCCCCTAAGCAGCTGAAGTAATGAATGCACTAAAGCTGTTTCCAGCAAAGATGGGCTGCACAGCATTTTTGTCCCATGTCCTTAACCAGAGTTTGAGGGACTACTCCCCAAATGAATGCAAGCAGTTCTGTTTGGGAGATCAGGCTTTTCTCCGCACAATTTCAAAATACTGCTGTTACAATAATTAAGGAGTAAAATGATTCCTTAACAGGCTGCAGTGGAGCGATGCTTTGGCAGCTGTTCTCCACGTGAGCACTGTTGAACAGAGTCCTTCCCCTAAGCTGGCATTATCTTCTGTTTCCTATTCTCCTCTCTTGACTTCAATTCATTGCCCAGGCTGTGGAAGGGGTCACCATGGCTGAAGACAGTTTATGCTGAGCCATTAACAACTCCGATTAGCTTGTTCCTCTTTTCCATAACAATTTGCAATAAAAACTGTCAGAAAAGAACCGTGCGAGGGTTGGGACGAGCCTTACTCTGGAGATGGCAAATTCCATTTCATGCCACTAAGCCGGAGATCCGGTGCTAAGAACACAGGAAGCTGGGAAGATAAATACTGTAACTTTTCATCTCATGCATAAGAATTGCAGTCTGTTTTGATGTAGTGATAGAAAAAAGTCATTCTGCTTATCTCATCTAACATAGTGGCTAGTCTGATTACAAGCTTCTCTGCTTGGCACTTTTTTAAATTCAATTTGGCTGCCTGTGCCCTTGGCACACAGTGGGTTTCATTAAATTTCACAGCAGTTAGTTTTCATTCCCTCTGTGACACCTTTTTATCAACATTTGACTCTAGTGTAATTTCAAGCAATTGTGCTTTTTTTCTCCAAGTGCTTGTACCGTAATAATTTGGCAGAGCAGGTGGGGGAAGACGATTCAGACACTGTTGCAAATCTCTGTAGAAAAGTAATATATGAGAAGCCAGGTCAGCCTGCAAGTGTTTTTCACATATGATGACAGCAAAAAGGAGCTCCTTCCCTTTCTGTATCATTGAAGATTGTCAAAAGTGCAGTTAAAGAGCTTGCTGTAAGAGGCAAATTTCATTTCCTTCAAGCTAATCACAGCTTCATTTTAAAAGCAGACCTAGTGGACTGCTGCTGGATTGACAACCCAAGGTTGTTAGACAAGCCTGCAACCCAGACTGCTTAGCAAGTCCTTGTGAGTTTTCTTTCCAAAAACAGAGGAGGAGGTTGGTTTGGTAGGAAAGTGTGTGTGTGTATGAGCGCAGGAATACAGAGAGCAAATGCAGTTGTTTTCCTTTTAGCGTTGGATGCTCAGTCTTTGGTAGGTGGGGTGAGGCAAAATGAGCACCCCAGCACGGGCCTGGCAGCTCTTGTTCTCATCACCGGTACCTCCTCCCCAATGCAGAGCAACATTTCCTCCAGACGGATACTGGGCAAATTCGTACAGCTATAAGTGGTTTTTTCCAAAGTATAAGTGGTTTTCAGGTGCATTCTAAAAGGTCTTCATTTGCAGAGTGGCCAGCCTTTCTGCATGCTAGCCCTTTTTCATTCTGCCAAACTGAACTTCCAAAAATAATGTGTTATGGCTTCTCACTAAAATTTAAAAAAGTACCTAATTAAAAATTAATTCAAAGTGAAGCTTAAAAGCTCTTAAAAGTGAGCTCTGCATTCTGAGGTAACTCAGAGACCGACAGATCTGTGCCTCACTGCCAAGGCAAGGGCAGCCAAGCTTGGGAGACCATAAATTATTTTCGGAATGAGACTTCCAATTGATGAAACTTTTCCTTATGCCCTTTAGAAGGTTAGTTCTTGTCCTTTCAGTTTTCCTAATGGAATGTCTTGCTGTTCTCTACCCTAAGGTCTCCATAGTGCTCTTATAGGCAAAGAGTTTCCAAATGCACACGGTCTTGAGCATCCTGAAACAATTCAGGTTTTTCTTAAACACCTCAGGAAAGCTGGAGATTATGGACAGCTCCCCACCTTCTTTGCAGGAGGGACCTTTGTGCTCTGTAGTTCCTGGTGGGAGAAAATCCACTGGGAATTTTCCTCAAGGCACCCCCCCTTCCTTGGAGGTTCCCCATGTGATGGGACCGGTCAATCCCATGCATACACTGGCATGTATGGTGGATAGGCTGACTTTAGTTTACATCTCAGTCAGTTACTTCTCAGTCTCTTGAGTTCCCTGAGAAGGAGGAGTCTCGGCTGTTCCAAGAAGGCAAGGGGCAGAAAGCTAGCAGTGACTCCAAGCATCCACCATGCCTCTGAAGGGCAGCGGCTGCTGCAAGAGCTGTGTGCTCCAGCTGGCACTTCCGAGCAGTGAGCCGGGTACCCAGCCCGTGCAAATTGTCACGGTGCCATCGAAATCAGCCCTGACATGGATCTGGCTGAAAAAGATGGCCTCACCCTTTCTTCTGGGAATGGTCTTTCCAGAGCACAGTTTTCAGTGCATGAACCTCTGGCTACAGACTGAAAGCTCATTTTGTTTTTTCCAGGTTGGCTGAGTACATTGGTTGGCTGGTTTATGGATGAAGGCATAGCTCATAGTTTCTGTGAGCTTTTTTTTCCTACTAAGCTGAATGTAAAAATACAGATTATTCTCTGTCTTTGCATGAGGGCTTGAAGTACAAGATCTTGGTGTTTCCAGCACGAAATGCTCCAGTGTAAGTAGCAGACCTAATACAGTGTAGCAGACTGTTCAGCAATAAAATTGCTCTGGGGGAAGTTTCTTCCTCTTTCACAAAAATCAATGAGTATTTTATATCCTGAAAGATAAATCTGGAGATTCCTATAAATTTTATACCTAGCATAATGATAGAGGTTTAAACCACAGAAATCACATTATGATTATGATCTAATTATGCAAAGACCCAAGACACAGGATTTTTGATCCCCGTACGGGTCATTCACTTAAGAGGTGGACTCAATGATCCCTGTGGTTCCCTTCCAACGCAGGAAAGGGTTGTTATTTTGTGATTCTGTGATTTCTTTTTTTTTTTGGACGTCAGTATTTAGACAGAATTTTTTTATCAATGTGGCCAGTAGCAGCTCTGAAAAAGTAAATAATCAAAATGTTATTTGAGAATGCAAATTAATTTATATCTTAGAAGAGTTATATCTTCATATTTTTAATCTTAGAAGACTTTTATTGAAGGTCACGTCCTTTTGTTTCAAGATGATGTATTTTGTTATCAGTGCTGATGAACACCTGACTCTGTGGGCCTAGAGAGAAATGAGACTGCTAATGCCATGTGGATCCTGACAGATCTCTCTGAGTATTTACAGGCCTTGGTATATATGCAATCTATGGATATTTCAAACCTGATTAACATTTCTGAACCTGAGTTAAAGTTATACTTGGCATTTCAATAGTGTCAAGGCAAAATTAATCAGAGCT
Source organism: Mohoua ochrocephala (assembly GCA_013398855.1). Taxonomy (NCBI): domain Eukaryota; kingdom Metazoa; phylum Chordata; class Aves; order Passeriformes; family Acanthizidae; genus Mohoua; species Mohoua ochrocephala. The sequence continues at coordinate 33,792 of VZTA01013360.1, forward strand.
CAAAAGATATGCATTCTTACTGACATGCTAGTGACAGTGAAAATATAAACCACTGAGAAATACCCTGCTGAAAGACAGACTCTAACCCGGATTTTGGAAGAGGATCTGCAAAACTGGCTTTCTGCCACGGACAGACTCTGAGGTGGTGTGTAATAGTGTAGCTGGCATTTAGTGACTAAGGTACCAGCTTAAATGACTCAGGGCTCTGCCAAGTTATATGTCCTGTAATAAGTCACTGCAAATCTTCTTACTTGTGAAACATTAGCATATTAAATATGCAAACTAATCTCTTGAAACAGTTCAGATAAGGAGCATTTTAAAATGTACCCAGTCAAGTGTTTTTCAGTCAATGAAGCTCAGCAAGCAAATGCTTTCATCTCAGTGGCCCTCTTGAGAATGGTCAAAATTTATACCTGGTTGTGATTTTAGGCTGTGTGACTGTCTGTCTTTGTAGTAGAAATAAGAGAGCAGAATGAATTTTTTCCCCATTAGTTTTGTTTATCTTTGCTTTGAATGGGTTGGCGATAATCTTTACAAATTTCAAGAGACATTAATTCAGCCTCAGTGAAAGCTGTTAGGATCCAGTTTGAAAATCATCAGATCAAATAGTATGTATGCCTTTTCAGAAATCATGCTTTTTATTTATTTTATTATTTCCCTAAATGAGGGATTAGCAGTAGCTTTGCTTTAATAGCACCTGGTATCTGTAGGAAGATATGATGGACTCTGTGTCTGTAGATGGGTGTCTCTGTTTCCCAGCAGAAGGATGGTGTAGCCCATCTGTCTGGTGAAGCTGGCCATCATTTTTAGGTGGAGAGGAAGCATGAGCTAATTGTTTAATCAGTTTTGAAATTGCAAATCTTTTGCCATACTTTTGTTCTGGAAAAAAACACCCAGTGAACAGGGCAAAAGTAAGTAATAAAGAGGATCTGCACAGAATCGGCTGCCACTGCAAACACTGAAGCCAAAGCTAGAGAAGACCTAAGGGGGGATGAAGTTTGAGGTGAAAATGGGTTGGACTTTATTAGTTTCTTCCCCCCTAATTTTTTATATTTTTCTGCTTGCTTGTTGTGAAAATTGCCTTAATTTAGACTTTTGCAAGAGTATAACAGCCTCCACTACTTCCACTTACCTCTGAATTCAGTACACGGCAACCTGTGTACTGATGCCTTGACACAGTGACCTGGGTTTGATCTTACATCTGGAAACCATTCATGTCTCTCGCGTGAAATCTCTCTGATTCCTCTGCACATTTTTCCCCTCTCCTCGCAGGACACGCTTTGAAGTACTTTATGCCATATCCAGCAAGCATTCCTTAGTCATCATGGTAGTGGTTGTTCCCATTTAAATCCAGACTACTTATATTGTCTTTCAAATATCAGAGATTTTTCTTAACCTCCGAAGACATAAGGACAATGGAGAGTCTTCTGTCTTGCAAACAGATGGTGAGAGGTGCTGCTTCCAGACTGGGAATGTAAATCCACTTTGAAAATAGGCTGGGATTGCTGTAAACCAAAGGGAATGGTAGTGTGGTTTTCAGAGATCTTGAACAGCGGATAAATGAGAATGGGAAGCAACAGTTGCCACAGGACTCTCTGGTTTCAGCAGTTTTGAATGCGAATTCACAAGATTTCAATCAGATTTTTCATTGCAGCCTGTCTTCAAGTACTCGCAAGTAAAACTGAGAAGACAGGTGCATCTCTAATGAAGCTAATCAGTCTGTGAGATGGATGAGATGGGCTAAGCAGGATGGCAAAATGGGACAGATTTGAGGGAGATTAAGAGTGCATATTTTGTTTTCCTTTGCTATTTGAGTACACGGTTTGATGTCATCTCTGGCAAACCTGATTGACAGAATTCTATATCCTAAGTTATAAAAGTATCTTTCTGGAAAATTTTTATCTTCACAGTGCCTCAGCACAGATGCAAGTAATGTTTTCCCTTTTACAGATAGGAGGCTAGAAACTTATTGAAGCTTATATTCAAAGAAGCGTTGAATAGAGGCCTTCCAAGTCTTGGGTTGAAGCGTAGCCACTGACCCAGCTGTCATGTGCCTCTTCCTTACAGTAGGTTATGACTACAGGATTATCTGCCTGGCTTTTTTGAGGCAGACAGGAATTTATACTGTGTGGGGCCCGAGGTGTTGGGTGACTGTGCAGTGTTGGTCACAAGCTAACACACTCTGTTTCTCAAGGCAATTTACCCTGTTGAACTCCTTGCTGCCATAACTAAATGGCTTGGTGTAGTCCAGCTGCGCAGAAGGCATGTCCTAACTGAAAGACACAGCTAATTTTCTTCCCTTTGTGAAGCTTTTCTTGCAATAATGAATACTATCCCATGGTTCAAAAGAGGTCATAGCTTCTTTTATGTACAGAGATTATATATGCTTGTTTAGACGTCTGGTTTTCAACCTTCCTGGCTGGTTGACTCCCTAGATTGCTGAAAAGCATGGCTGAGCTTGCTGTGCTTAGTTACCTTTTGTGGGTGATGAAACAAGAGTCTGTGACACTTTCTATGGTCTTGGTCACACCCACTGAGAGACCGTTTTAGAAAATATAATGTTTTCCACTGATATATTTGTAGGTTAGAGCTTTTTTGTTATGTGTGACTTTTGTTAAGGACATTTTATTTTCCCTGTGTACAAAGAACAATAGTCCTGTGAACTTCTGGACAGAAAAGCAAGAAGACATGCGAGCAAGGAATATATCTGCCACACAGATCAGAAAGGAGATTTTGGATCCAAGATCTCATAGGGCCATTATGTGGTCATATTATGTATCTGTAAAATATACAATACCCACACTTTTATTCTGTTATGCAGCTACGTATTTAGAGGGTCAAGGCAATGTGGATTATATATTCTTTCAAAAGTTTTGTCCGGATATTTTGCCCCACTTTCTAACTGGATCTTTCACAGGAGCAATTAATAGCTCTGCAGACTACTTGGCACTGAAAAAAACTAATACTTTGCAGCAGGCTGCACAGCATCGTATTTACAAAGAAAAAACACTTAAGACCAGTGGTGGACTGAACACGCTTTTTAGGTTGGCACTGCACTTACTTCAAACCCTCATGTTCTTAACTATTCTTTAGATATAGCCGTGTTAGGGGAACACAGCTGCAAAACATTGCACCAAAAACTCCCCATATACACACTGTCTTCCTGCATTTTAACCTTCAGGCTGCAGGCATCTGGCAAGTTTTTCTTTCTTTTCTATCTTCTGATTCCAAAAGGGATACTCAGCTGGGTACCTCACCCGAGAGTGAACAGTGTTATTGATATATGTCCCCATATCTCACTGTGAGTGCAAAGAGAAACAGATTTTCTCCCTTTCATCGTTTTGAGGGGCAGCAGGAAAGCACAGGTGCCCAGAGCCAGGCTGGCAGCCCCTGCACCATGCACAAGTTTATTGTGTGAAGAGCATGGCAGCACGATCGCTTGTTCTGGCTTGGTGTCTGCACCTGGGGCACCTGGTGGGGAACCGAAGTGCTTGGAAGTTGATGGAAAATTTCCCTTTGTAGGAGTGGGACCTTGACACGCTGAGCAGCATAGTGACTTGGAGTCTATGTGTGATAGCTGAAGGAGGACCAGGGCATCGATACACCTTGCTGCAATATCTCCAGGGAATCCTTTATAGCTGGGCCTGCCAGGCAAGATCTAGCACAGCTAAAGTGACCCTCTGGCATGTCCCAGTGGTTGGATTTCTATGGAGTTGTGGCTGTAAAGAACAGGGGCAGCTCCTTTATGTTCTGTGAAATAAGAAAAAGTGCCAAGCAACACGGTTTTGTGATAATGTGATTGCAAGATTAATTGGCACATGCATTAGCAAAGGACACAGAGAAAATTTGCATTTGCTTGTGGAAAGAGTGAGTCAGAATGACTTTGTACCTGTTTCCTATTATGTGTGTGTCACACATATTTAATATTTTTAGTTTAATACTTCACTTCATTGTTTTCTTGATTATTTTAATTTTCTGAACTATCTCAGTGTGAAAACATATCACAGAAGATGCTGATGTTTTTTATTTATGTAAGATGCTTAAATTATACTTCTGAAGTTACTTACCCAGCGTTTTATTTATCTTGCAGTCATAATTATTTAGTGCTTCCTCCATCTGCTTTTATTTAATTATGTCTGTATAGACAGCAGCCACAAAGATAAGCCTCTTCAGGTTGATCTGTTGCACAGAGAGCTTTCTGTACACTGTAATGAGTCTGCTTGACACCTGGCAATTAAACAGAATAGACTCTTTTTTTTGCTATTCAGGAGAGTTGGCATGATATCAGGCATGCAGTGATGTGACTTGGTTCTCACATGTGGGGCAGACTCTCCCTGGCAGTATGAAAAGGACAGGTGAAATAAATCAGAGAGTTGCCAGCTGCTTTAAACAGCCCTGTTCAGCTTCATAACCCGGTCTTGTCAAATTTCTGGAACTTGATGCATTTTTATGTGAATGTCTTCTTCAGCCTTTTCAACTGTTGCCAGAGAGAACCTCCTACTGAAGTTCTTGCTGCTTAAAATTCAAGAGTGCTTTCAACTCCCCCTCTAAGGCAGGGTTTGCTACAGAATAAAGGTATTCCTTATCATGCTGCTTATTTAAAATATCCTTTTTGATGCTGTAAAGAGTGGTGGAGAGACTGGAGTCTGTGTATGCCTGTTGGCTAAAATTACACTCTTATACACCTGTTTACTGCTAGGACAATAACATTGATTTCTGTGGGATTTCTGCAGGTTCACTCCTCATGTAACCAAAATCCAGATATGCACCTGCCTGTTTTCTGGGTGCACAGGCACAACCCCAGTTCCCTTTACAAAGAAATGATTTTGACCAGCGTGGGCTATTTTTCTTTAGCCTTGAGTGTGTCTTAATTCTTCATGGAGATGACTTGGATCTACAGTTGCTAAGCTCAATGAAAATAAAATGTTAAATTAAGAGTTTATTGACAATTTTATCACTGAAAATATCCATACTGTATGTCCACAAAGGTAATCGTTTGCCTTTCCTTTTCATTATTATACCTATCTTTCTGTGAGCAATGTCCTTTAAATTAGTGTTATGACTTTGAGCCACTAGCCATTTCCAAAAGTGTGTTTATTTTGTCATTTAAAGAAGCAAACATTGTCATTAATTTAACAGTAGGATAAAATCTGTTTATTTCGATCAAAACATTGGAAAAACTCCTTGAACTTAACCTTAAAACAGTGATGAACCAGCCTTATTTCTCAGTGGTTTCTAATATGACTTGGATCTGCTCTGCCTTAATCCTCATTGTGCCACTCAGTTACCCACTGTGAAATAAAAAAGGCAGCTCCCAGAGGGAAAGACAGCAAAAATTACTTTCAAAACTTGCTTTCTTAAAATAATTTATAAGAAATTATAACTTTTTTTGAAAGGCTTTTTTAAGGCTCCTTTCTTCTTGGTCACAATTTTATGGTGTTTTTATTAGCAAACCAATGCTGCCTCACTCATCCCAGTGATAAGACTATTTCAGCCCAGATTCATAGCTACAAATACACACTGCCCACTACTCATGGACCTTGTGCAACTACCTGGATGCATGAGGGGAGAGCAGTGGATGTTGTCTGCCTCGATTTTAGCAAGGTTTTTGACACTGTCTCTCACAACGTCCTCATAGGCAAACTCAGAATGTGTGGACTGGATGATTGGACAGTGAGGTGGATTCTAAATGGCAGGTCCCTGAGGCTCATGATCTGGGGCACCAGATCTAGTTGGAGGCCTGTCGCTTGTGGTGTCCCTCCAGGTTCAGTTCTGGGCCTAGTATTGTTTCACTTACTCATCAATAACTTGGGTGAATGCATAGATGCTGTTTCAGCAAGCTGGCTGACACAAAGCCTGGAGGAGTGGTCCTTCAGAAGGACCTCGACAAATTGGAGACATGGGCAGAGAAGAACTGTCTGGAGCCCGGCAAAGGCAAATGCAGGGTCCTGCACTTGGGGAGGAATAACCCCGTGCACCAGGACAGGCTGGGGACTGCTGGAAAGCAGCTCTGCAGAGAAGGACCTGGGGGTCCTGGTGGACAACAAGCTGTCCATGAGCAGCATGTCCTTGTGGCCAAGAAGGTCAATTGGGTCTTGGGGTACAGTAGGAAGAGCATTGCCAGCAGGTCGAAGGAGGTGATCCTGCTGCTCTGCTCAACCCTGCTGAGGCCACATCTGGAGTGCTGTGTCCGGTTCTGGGCTCCTCAGCACAAGAGAGACAGGGAGCTCCTGGAGCAGGTCCAGCATTGGGCGACAAAGATGATTAAGGGACTGGAGCATCTCTCCTATGAGGAAAGGCTGAGGGAGCTGGGCCTGTTCAGTCTCAAGAGGAGACAGCTGAGAGGGAGCCTCATCAAGGTATATAAGAATCTGAAGGAAAGATGTCAAGAGGATGGAGCCAGAGTCTTCTCAGTAGTGCCAAGCAAGGGCACAGGAGGCAATAGGCATAAACTGATGTACAGGAAGTTCAACCTGAACATGAGGAAGAATTTCTTTACTTTGCTGGTGTCTGAGCACTGGAACAGATTGTCCGGAGAGGTTGTGGAGTCTCCCTCACTGGAGATATTCAAGTACTGCCTGGACACAATTCAGTACAATTTGCTCAAGGATGATCCTGCTTGAGCACGGAGCTTGGACCAGATGACCCACTTTGGTCCCTTCCAACCTTATCAATTCTGTGATTCTTTGAGATGAAGGGAGCTGTTGGAAAGTAAATGAAGCCTGGATACCCCAATGACACCATGTTGGCCAGCCTGGAACTTTGGGTCTTCTGCTGTTTCTCCTCAGTCTTTCCCAAAGTGGTTAAAGACAGCTTCTCTTTGACATAATTTCTATGCCTTTCCTTGCACTGATCAGCAATGTCACCCGCTGGTTTTGTACCTGTGTGCTTCAGATTACAATGTATGTTTTATTATTTTCTGTCTTCTTCAAGAGGTAAGCTCTTCGGGCCATGCCTGTGCTTTCTAGTAAACTTTGGAAAAATATTATGGGCATCTAGTTCTCATGTTCTGTTCTTTTTCAAGCCATTTATTGCTTGAAAGACCAGTGCAATAAATAGCAAGCTGAATAGTCACATGGGAAATTCTTGAAAACTTGTACCTTATGTCCCAATCAGCTTGAGCCAGCATAACCAGATGTCAGGGGGGCATCCTGCTCTCCCAGCCTCGCATCCTGATCCTGCTGCCCACCAGCTTTCCACCGCCCTGCCACATCAGGAGCTGCTCTGCCTGAAAATTGACTTGGAAAAAAATGAGTTATTTTTAGCTGGATCAATTCCCCTGTTTGATTCCCAGCATGGCCGCATAAATGTTTGCGCTGGCACAGTTGAAAGGATGCAGTGGGAGTGGGAATGAGCAGTCACAGATATGAGGAGGAGGAAGCCAGGAACTGTATGCATCACCAAAAAAGTGGCTGTGCACTTGGAGTCTCAAGGCCTGACCCTCAGTGGGAGTATCTGTGGAGTTCTAAAAGGGCTAGTGTGTAACAATATATATAAGTGCAGGTGATGATGAATGTGGAAGTGGATGGTTTCAGCCACAGCACTTGGGAAGCAGCGGTTGGAGTTACAGAGCAAGAAGTTTTAACAGAGCCTTGCTGAGCCTGGGGGGGCTTTTTTTTTCCCCATGATCATCACAGAAACAGCAGGGTTGTCTCTCATAGCCAGATTTTCCTAAGTGCACACTGCGAGTGAGAAGTACCTGCGATAAACAAGGTTGGGTGCTTAATTGCTTAGAAAGGAAATAACTTCTGTTACAATATATTTTTTCAATGGCAGCTTTTAGGTTCCCTATCCTGTAGTCTCTGTGACCAAATCCTTAGTCACAGCTCGAGGCTGCAGAACATTGTCATTATTCGGTGGTTAATGCAGAGATTTCAGTAATCCTCAGGGGGTAGGAAGAAAAAAATGAAGAAAGGAAGAAAGAAGCTTCCTGCTGATGAGATTTCCAAAGCCAGAGTTTATGCACTGTATATTTAATGAGCACAGGTGAAGCAATTTTATTGTTTCTTTCCAGGATTGTATGAACCTTGTATTCAGGAGTTCTTGTCAGTGGGATTCCTGTACCCAACATTTAAACAGTACTTTCTGGAGGGAAGAAAATAGATCTGGAATTTAAAGTCATGGTTATTTCTGATGCAGTTTTTCAGGATTAATTTTGCATGTAATCACGATACAGTTTGTCTTCCCCAGCAAGACCTAATGCCGTAATACATCACTGAGCTTTTCTCTGAGAGCTGATTGTTACTTAATGCCTGCAACCAGGTTGTGAAAATTTGAGGCTTTTCCTCTGCAAAGTGTACTCTCATAAAAAAGGCATTTTTCAGAGCCGCGTCAGCTGAAGTGGTTTTCTTATTATGCTCGGGTGCTTTATGATGCTGTTAGCATCCTCCTTACATACTACACCAAAATGATCCATTATGCCACGTTAGTAGCTTCACTATTTAATCTGCCTTTCATTTATTGCCTTGTATTTTAAACTTAAGACATGGTCTTCTAAATGTAACCATCTTCTCTTAGTGGGCGTGAAACCCACAAAGAACATGTTCACTGTGGATTGCAATATCTAACGTTTTTTGTGTACAAAGGGAAGATTGGCAGGGGTGTCTATGTTCCCAGGGACTTTGATCCTCTGGAATCCTTCTGTTTGCAAATAATGGAGCAGGAGGTGTCAGCAGCTCCAGAAATCTTACCAAGCTACAAAGAATTGCATTTGTTTCCCAGAGCGAATGGAATCCATGCAGTATGTTGTTAAGCACCACCAATCAAGATGACTGTTCCAAGTGTCTGCAAACATAAGACCCCCTTCCAGAGACCCAGTGGATTTCAAATCTCTCCCTTAAAATGCCTTGCAGTGTTTTTTCTTTACACATCTCTTCTTTAGTCGGCTGTGTATTTGCTTGCTTGAAGTCCAGTCTGGTGTCTGACACTGGCAGGTAACTATGTAATTTTCAGAAGAATAAAAATATCAAAGCCACAATACCAAAATGACAGCTGAAGTTCAGTGTGCTCTATTTTAGCCTTCTCCTCCCATTTCTAATTTGCAATGGGCTGCTGAAGTTAGCTTCTACTGCATGGCTGCCCATTGTGAAGCTGGTGCCCACAATCACTTGCTTTTTCTATGGAACCAGTGGGGCACAAGGGGAATTTCATGATCTCGGTGACAGTGATAACAATGCAGAGTCAGATCCTGACATTCAGGAAAGCTGGTGTTGAAACTTGGCAGTCAAACAAAAAGAGCCCAGTTTTAAACCTCTGTGATAAATTATCCTAACACTTAGAATGAAACGTGGAGTTGTTTTTGACATGTGCATGGTCTCTCACATTGGAGTGGGTCTGTCTGAAATATTCTATTTCAGAATAGTTATCTGATATTTATGTATCCTGTACTTCAACAAGGGTTGCACCAGCAGTTTTAAATGCTTCATGATAGTGTCTTAAAGCATGCCATAAACGTAGCAGAGCAGCTTCTTTACAGGCAATGACATTCCAAAAATAGTATCTCACTACTCTGAAAGGCTGCTCCAGACCTTTGGTCCTTTGGTGGCTAGAAGTCTTCTCCTAATCTTCAGAATGAATTTATGTATTCTTAGTACATACTTATTTGCTCTTGGGCCAATGTTGAACCTTAGGTTTAATAACTGTTTTCCCCCTCTGCTCTGAACTGCTCTGATGTATTTATATAAACAGCAATTTCAGCTCAGACTTAACTGCCATTGTTTGGTTCTGGTGTTTTTTTTTTTTTTTTAAATCATGCGTAGTTTTACCTCCTCTTTTAAGACAGAGTTTGCAGTTGTTTGTCTCACTCTGTTAGTCCTTGACACAACCTTGCACAAGTTTGTTGCTCCTGTTTTTAATTTTTGCTTCCCTCAGTTTTTCAGGTGAATGGTTTCAGCCGTAGGTTGGGGTGCTCTACGTTCAGTGAAGGGAGATAGGCCTCTCCAGTAGGAGCTCGATCCCACCTGTGTCGCATCCCATCCATAGTAAGAGAGAATACGTAGTTTGGAGGTGCCTCTGGTCAGTGTGGAGAGAGCCTGGTCAATCAGCTCATATAAGATGCTTCAGCTTTAGCTGGCTAAAGTTCGGTGAGATGAATCCTGCTGCCTCTGGACAGCCTTTATTTGGTAGCAGTCAGTCTCTTGTAAGACCAGGGGATGATCTATGAGTACACCCATGTCACATATTGATATGATTCTCCTCCTCCAAGCTGGCTTTGTAGGGCATGAAAACACCTTGCAATCTTTTCAAGAATCAATTCAATGACACCGTGGCATAATGCTTTATCATCTGTTATGCTCCACTGCACTGAGTACGTCCCATAGGACAACTCTGGAAGGAGGTGGTTGCTTGCTGTCCATGTGGAAGGTCTGTTCCCCTGATTGATTATCCTTCTGCATTTCACACTTCAGATCATCCCTGCATAAGAGAGCTCTGCCTGATGAATGCTAATATTGGGACTACAGGTTGTGCCTTGCCTAACATCAGGCTCACATTACTGATTTTCTTACTTCGGTTTCATGATCTTCACTGGACGACCCCATGTCTGTGTATTTAAATGATGGGAGACTCTGAATTTGCTCTCATGGATGGTGACGGCATCCTTTGGTCACTAATAAGGCTCGGCAATTAATTGTGAAACTTATGTCTGCACGACAAATCGTTCAGCACACGTGTGGGATGGGTAAGCCCCATATTCTGGATTCACTAGACCTTTCTTGGGGTCTCACTCCACAGGCATAAAATTATGCCATGAATGAAAGAGCGTGCTTGAAAAAAAGACTCAAGTGTGATGCCTTGCCAATGTAGTTTGTTAATGCCTGAACAAGTGTAGTTGAGTTTCAATTATTTATGATAATATCTTCTAGCCTGCCAATAAAATAGTGTAATAGGTTTTTTAAAAGCAATGAATTCCTAGAAATATGAGATCTTGTTACTAACATAAATTAAAGCTGCTGAGAAGTAGGATGAGTACCCTTGAGGGTAAAGGGGTTGTTGAGTTCTTTAAATGTGTGGATTAGCAAAATGAGAATTAATGAGCTGTTATTATTTATAGAAGCAACATCTGATCAGTCTTTCCTCATAATTCATACCTCCCAAAACCTGGATTTACTTTGCTTTTTCTCAGCTAAAGGCTTTAGACTCAGTAATATTTCTTCTACAGAACCAAGATTCAGCAGTATTTTAAACAGGTTCTCCATTTTATGCTAGAATAATTATTCCTGATTTATGTTCTGTCTGTTTTGCATACAATGGGTCAAGTCCCTACTTAAAATTCATGTAGCCCCATTCATGTGAAAGACTCTTTTAACAGTTCAGAGGTAGAACAAGGCAGCTGAGGGAGATGCCTGAGACCGTGACTCAGACCAGAGACTTCCTTTGTGATCCTGACCAAGTCTCTCAGGGTGCATTTATCCATCTGCAGAGAAGATAGCTGCATACCTGATCTGCCTCTACACTCAAATGAGAGAAAGTTAATCAGTCAGAGGTTATTATTTATACCCTAAATAGCTGTTCTAGATGGTGGAGGCTCTATCATTTGTCTATGCTCCAGTATTTGGTGCTCCTGCTTCATGGTGCTCTTTCATAAGTGTCAGAGACTTGCCTGAAAGCCGACCTACTTTGGTGGTGATTCCCCACTGAGAGTTATTTCTCAAGTATTAGAGCTATTTTTAAATGCATTTTGTTTGTAAGTATATTTGATTATATTTGGCTTATGGTAACTCCTAGGACGGCTGCAATTGCATCTTATCAGTATTGCTGTATCTGTAGTGCTTATCTATACTGCTGTTCCTATATAAAGGAGCAGTGCCAGTGAGTTTGGCACCAGGAAGAAGTGGAAGGTGGTACACCATGACATACAATTTCATATGGTATGTCTGTCTGCCTGTCTGCAGCATCAGTGCTGTCCCAGCACCTCTGGCTGTGTTCTGTGCTGTCTGAGCCAGTGAAATATCTGAATCGCTAAGATCCACCACTTAAGAGTCCTCCTTTAGTACTGATTTGTAAGCTTTAGCCTCCGTGATTATTTCTGGTCCATAATCTCATTACCTAAACACTCCTATATTGAACAGTCTGACTCACTTATCATGCTGTAAACTAATTTATTCCAGCCTCCTCTGAATGTGTTTGTTTTTGTCTTCTGATGGATGGAAATACCTCTGTGCTTTCTGCCTCTTGCTGCTGGCATCCCATCTATTTCTGCCACTTCCCCAGGCCGGCTGGTACTTTCACAGAGAGCTGCTGTTTCCTTTAGTGAAAACACCCCTCATTTCTCTGCTGCATTTGCTGGCTTGTTCCTAGTTCTACTTTTGCACTCCTTTTAATTTTCTCTTTAGTCTTAAGTATATTTTCTTTCTGTATCCTCAAAATGGTATTTAGTGGTTTCCTTGATGGTTTCGTTCTCTGTTCGTATGCCATATTACAATAACCCTAACTCAGATGTGTAGGTGTCTTTTCTTATTATGACCATTATTATGTCTGTCACATTCATTACCAACTGGCAGCCGCAAGCTTTACATACTAAATAGTTTCCCCTTCAAATACCCTTTATTTCTCCTCTCTCAAGTTTATTTTCCTCTCAGTGTATGGGACAAATTACGTGTATAACTACATTAATGACAATGGGAACAACGGGTGTAAATCTCCCTTGTGCTGAAAGGAGAGTGGGCCTCCATGTTTCTTGTCACCTAAGATGCATCCTGGTGGGCTTTCTCAGTGCTTCTCCTTTGGGATTTCCCCCTGCCCTTTCCCGCTGGCACAAGATATGCAGCTTGCAGGGAAAAATGTGGCACAAGTCATGGTAAATTAAACAGATATCAAAATCCCTACCAAAGAATGGGTAAGCTACAGTGGAGAAGGGCAGAAAACAGACAGTCACTAAGGAGGATGAATGCAAGCTGTGCCTTGAGTAATTAGATGAAACATAAATAAAACAGTGACATGATTTGTTTCCCCACTTACCTCATGAATAGGAGACACCAGTCCTGACTCTTCCTTACCAAAAGGGAAACATCGAGTTCAGTGATGTTACTCCTGATTTGCAGTGATGAAAGTGAAAAAAAATTGGCTTTATTTTGAGAGAGATAATCTTGAGGGAATTGTTGGAGAATAATGAAGCTACTGGACTGACTAAAGTCTCCTGTTACAGCCTTTTGTATGTCAGGGCAGAACTCACACTTCGCCTTTATGATAAATCAGTATTTATCCTGGAACAAATATATATATATATATTATGGTACCAATGTGTCTTATGAGTGAGATGGGAGACTGAACCATGACAGAAAGGAAACTGTGAGAGAGTTAATTTATTTGGCATGGTAAAGGAGGCTATTCTGTGAGGTATAACAGATTATAATACAAGAAATAGTGCCATGTGACAACTTTAGTAGAGTGCTTTAGCATATTCAGCAACGCAACCTAACTGAAACAAAAAACCTGGCCACATTGAAGGGTATCTTGAAGGGGTTTTGTATGTGTTTTTCTTCAGAGGTCATAAACAAAGCACTGAATATTGCTTTTTGTACGTAATTGAAGGCACTAAGTTGTCCCATTGGTTTCAGTAGAATGAGATGGCTTTTCGTGCAGGCACCACTGTTATTATTCTTTATTAATTTGCTTGGCATCCAAACAGGCCCTTTGCAGACAGACACAGTAAGGTTTTTACCCTTAGGAGCATAAGAGTGTAATTAATCCTAGCAGTGATTTTAATAGGACATTTCAGGCACTGAAAATTACATCTTGTTTTTAGAATCAAGTGTAGAGGAGAGGTACGGACCAGTCCTGCAAAGTTGTGGCATCTGCCCCACAAAGCCCAAACTCCTTCCCTCTCCTGTCAGCATCTCTCTTACTCTGTGGTCTGTTGACCCTTTGCATTTGGGCTTTGGCATGTAGGAAGGGAGAAGTCCTGGAGCTGAATAGCTGCAGTTAGGCACTCCAAATGTCCCTCTAGGAAATACACAGGAGTCACCAGCTCATGGTGGAGCTGCTCCCTCTTGGTGCTTGGCTTGGCTGAGATGTAGCTGCTCTGTAGGTTGTGTACGCAATCTCCATGCTCAGCAGACGATCAGAGAAAGCCACCTAATGCCACATCTGGACAGCAGAACACTCAATTTCTTAAATATTTTCAATGTTTTCCAGCGAGACATTGTGGACTATTATTGTCATGTATGAGTTATTTTTAATAGTGCCACGATTCTGATTTTTATTTTTTCAAGACAAATTCAGTCCTGGAATAAGCAAGTGCAGCTCCAAGGCAAACCTTAGGGTCAAATATGAAGTAAGGCTCTAAGGATACGCATTTGGCAAGAGGATGGGTACTGGTATGTGAGAAGAGGGCACGACAGAGCTTTTAAACCCTTTTTTAGGTTTGTTGTAATTCTCTTCATGCCTGTGCTTGTAGTTATATGTCTGTGTAAGGATTCACATCCATTTAAGTGGATGGAGGCTGGAGCCTAGAAAATATCGTTTGAGTCAATGGCAGTCCACAGGTGATGCACCATGATGCACCATTAATATTTTACTTGACTGAAGCAATTTTGAACACTGAATTAAAGAAATTAAGACTTTACTCAATCTGAAACTACTTTAACTGACTTTTTTTGTTGTTGAAATTCTTCTAATTGAAAATGTAACATTACAATCTACATCAAAATTACAATAATCATAATAATGGTACCCAGATTTTATGTAGCATTTGTATTTCTTATTAGTGCTAGTTTCCAGCTATGATGATAATGTGTGAAATGATTTCCTTGGGCTCATGTGCTTGCTATGAAAATATAAGTTCAACCCATAGTCTTTAGCGAACACTTTGTTATGAAGAATCTTTATAAAAAAATGGCCACTTGGGAAGCAATTACTAATAATTACAGAATCCTTCATCGCTGCTTTTGATCTTTTGCATGCATGGATCTAAACCCCTAATATTCACATTGCTGACAGTACAGCACAGTTCAACAATAGCTTTGATGCCAATAGGAACAAAAGGGCTTTTTAAAAATATTCTATTCAGCAATTACTGTCACAGCTCTACTCCTTAAATGCAACTGTGTGTGTTCTTTGCAGTTAATGAATTCGTATTACCTTTTAGAAGTCACAATACTTTTTCCAGCACTTCTAGTTTTTAGGTGTGAATCGTATCAATAGCGATATCCATCATCACTAGGTGTTTGCTCTGTGGGCGGATGGTGCTCTGTGTGCAATGTGCACAATTACTTTTGAACCGTAGACAAGATAATAGTCAGGCCATTTCATGCCTTAGGCTAGGGACATCTGCCAAGCATATATTGTACTCTATCAATAGGTCTTCAATCTTTTGCATCCCATGAAATTAATTTTTCCTGGGGCTATAGATAATTTGTCTTGTCTAATGAAAGTACAGCTATTTCACAAACAACTGACAGAATAATTCTGAAAGCTTGTATTATAGCTTCTTTTTAAATGTGAAAAGCTGATTTGTTCAGTGAGAATAGTTTCATTTTCTTGGGAATTATGAAAATAAAACGTAGGATGTGACAAACAGATTACTGTACTAAGGCAAAGGTATTTAGAATAGGTCTGGAATGCAAAGTGTATCTGTAAAGTATATGAAATATATCTCTGTATGACTCGTGTCACACGTATCTCATATAAACCATGAAATACAGCCAACATCGATCACTCATTTGTAAGCTACAACTCATTGTTTTTTGTTACTTTAGGCTGTGCAGTCTCTGGGACAAGGGACCATTCCACCATTTGGCCTCTCAGCAGCATCTCAGCGTGCTCCTGTCTGTGTTAGAGGTTGCTGCTGCCTGGTGCCCAGTTGCTGGCAGGTCTCCAGGCCCAGGGAGAAAGGGTGCACTGGGTCATACTGCACACATGAGCTCTTGCCCCATGAGGCAGAAGATGTGCGGTGCTGTGTCCTGTGACTGGGGATCACCAAAACCTGGGCTGTAACTTGTGCATGTGCCATCTAGCAGGGCTTCTCTGAAGGTGGAGCTGGGTTTGATCCCTTCTCCTTTGCAGAAATTCGGTGCTGAGGCCTTCTTCCATCTTTAAGATCACCTGTACCTATCTGGCAGATGTCTGGGCAAAATAACAGTCTCTGCCTGGCTGTGGGGCCAAGAAATAGGAGAGAAGCTAGAACTAGGACTGGAAAAACTCTACATAGGTAGGCTGCACTAAAGAACTACAAAATTCTGGATATAGAGAAGGTGGATAAGGGCTAAACATTCACTGTTTCATCCTGGGCAAGGATAAATGTCCCTCAGATGGGCTACTTGGGAGACAGGTTCAAAACTACCAGAAGAAGGTGGTTCTTTATATAACAGGCAGTGAACTCATGGGTCTCCTTGCCAAAGGATGTTATGAATGCAAAAGTTCAAGGAGAGACTGAGCAAGTACTTGAAAAAGAGATTTACAAAGGATCATTAAGCAGGTGAAGCACATGAGGTTTAGAAAACCAGCTCAGCTGAAAAGAGTCAGAAGCTGAGATATTGTGTGGGGAAATGTTGTAAGTGTTCATTCATTTCTTAATTGTCAATGGATATGGCTTATGGCGCTGCTGGGGGCTGGAACTGGGCTAGGCAGACCCTTTGTTTGAACCGAACACAACCTCATGTAAACCACAGTGCTGGGGTAGAAGGCAGCAATAGTGATCAACCCCTGAACAAAGGCAGGCATCTCATAATGCCTGTCCTGGAAAAATGACAGTATTGGAAATCAGTTGAAGTCATGCATGTCTGAGGCCTTCAGGAACTGGCCCTGAGATCTGTCTGGCTTGGCAGTTGTTTCTTATCCCTTTAAAGCCTTTAAGTCATTTATTTCCAGAGGATTTTGAATGCCTGCTATGGCAGCTGGAAGTTTGCCACTGTTGTTCTGCATCTGTATCTCTGGGGATTTGCTGCATGTTTTGGTTGAGTCAATTCCACTTTAAATACACTTCAAATTTTAAATGGTGATGCCAGCAGCAGATTCAGTCAGCAACAACATAAACAAATAGTTCTACTTCATCTCTGTGCGGACTCTCATGCCACAATTCCCAGTATGCTTCAAGAGCATGAAGTGGCTGTGGAGTTTGAATGACCTCACTTATCTCCTTCTGTCAACTTAAACATGAAAAAACTCCTTAATAAATCATGTAATTACAAGTTACACAGAGATAGGAGTCTGAAACTTGCATTATTAACGTTCTACCTGTAATTTGCTTCCCTTGAAGCCAAAAAATTATGCCTCGTGTGCCCCCTTCTCCCCCACCTTGTCTTTTGCACTCCAACCCTTGATGACTTTACAGAAGACTTTTGGGCTTCCTTCTACATTAACCAGTGCAGGTTTTCAGTCTCAAATGAATCAGCTTTTTATCATGTAGTGTTTCCACTGCTGGGCTAACCACTTTGCTTCTCTTTGGAAATTACTTGAAGAAAATCTGGGATACTCAAAATCCTGACTATATTCACAGCTGAATCAGTTGGTTTAACAAAAGATATTGTATCTTCCTGAATACTTTGTCTTTTTGATATCCTTCAGTGGTCTCTATTATAGCAGAATTATGTTGAAAAATTGCCAGTGCAGCAGGAAAGCTATCAATGGTTTATTAAAAAACACTTACATTAACTATTTTGATCACCAAATAAGTTCCCATTTTTATGAACTTTGCTTCATTCGGAAAATAATTTTCAGTGACCTTTTCAGTAAAAGATAGATATCTACAGTTTGCATTTTCCTTCTTGTACAGAATACTGATAGATAGTCTTGTCTAAGAAAAGAATTTGAGATAATAATATATCTGTGAGCAGACACGTCTAGGAGCAAAGTTGTTTACAGATAAGGCAGTACCTTCATACATCTTGTTTTTATTTAATAGATATATTTTAGACCTGACCCTCTGTGCTTTGCAGAAGAGAGCTCTTACTTGGCAGGGAGACAAGGCCACATCCTGACTTGATGGAGTAAGTATGGGACCAGGTCCTGCCGCAGGACCTTCAAGGCAACACGGAGTCAGTGCAGCCCTGAGTGAGACCCCTGCTCCAGAACAGCCTGGTGAGAGGCTTCCTGGGCTGTGAAGATCTGCGGCCTCCTTTGCCTTCTTCATCCTACTAATATGCCAGTATGTGATATCTGACTGCTTTTGCCATGCTCATCACCGTACTGAGTGCCTACAGGAATTATACTTGCCTTTTTTTCCCCTCCACGAACTCAGCAAAGAGTAGATTAATGGCACTTTCTGTTCCTCCTACTTTTCCTCCTACTCACTCATTTGCTTTGGGCAGCAATAAACTCAGCAATTATAGCAGCAGCAGCAGCAGCAGCAGCAGTAGCAGCCGCCAGCTTCCAAACAACGGATTTGGCCAAGAAGAAAGGAGCTCTTCAAACCTGTGCTCTGCTGCTCAGCGCACAGTCAGAACAAAGTCTGCACCTCCCAGCAGCAGGGAAGGCAAATGTGCTAAAACAGAGGCTTGCAAACACTCTTCCCTTCCTCCCTTGCCAAAGGTAAATACTGAACTGGTTTGCAAACCCGACTGAGGGTGAGGAACTGTTTTCCTTGATGTGTTTAAAAAACGAGCTTCGCCTTCCTTTGCTTGGGACAGCACCTCCAGATGAATCATTTTGAAGCAAAAATCTTGTAAAAAGTTGACAAGAAGTGAGAGCGGGGAGATGGAGAGTCACTTGGTGGGGAACACTACCTTCCCACACAGGGGGCCCTGTATTTTACATTGCATTGAGGTTATTTCATCACCAGGCTCAGATTTTAGAGCGTCACTTTTGGTAACATTTCATTAGCTACAGTGGGGAGAATGCTGCGAGAAGTGACACATTAGACTATGCCAAAGCTTTTAAATTTGCCTATGTGAGTAAATTAGGGACTTCACTGGCTTACATTTTATTGTGAGATACAAACTATTTGAACAGCTATTACCTTTCTCAGGTGAGTCAGTGTCAGAAGACAACAAAATTGAGGTCTGTTATTGCAGACCTCAACAAGGTTTGCTGGATCTCACCATTAGGGGCAAAAGGATCTGCAATGGCCACCAGCCCTTATTCCTTTTTCAAAACTGGAGAAAATGGAGTTTTCCTTTTACAGTAAATTACATGTCAGCTTAGAACCTACCAAGATTTACAAGGCCAGACTCTGGCCTCGGTTGGCTTCAATGCGGCAGCATTTAACATACATCGAAGGACAGTGCACAGTTCACCCTGCAGTGAGTCCCCTTCCCTGTCTGTTGACAGGCAGTGTTTTGGATTTAAAATGAAATTGCAAAGCCAGAGTGGAGACTTTAATGAACATTCCTTCTTTTTTTTATTTATTTCCCTTAATCAGAACCAACACCAATAAATGTCACTCACACTAAAAATTTATATATTTCTGCCTCCTGGATAGGAACTTGTGGGACTCTTTACTTTGATAGTCACTCCTTCATCTGAGTCACATTTTGAGTTTCTCAACCAGCAGGTCTGTTAATTTACTGCGGCTTTTTCTGAAGGACTAATTTGGGGAGTCCCTGTTGGTACTCATTTATAGAGGTTGCCTTGTGGACTGTATCTCCTTTGTGTCTGCAAAAGTGCTTCAGGACAGATGAGAGGTGTGCCTACTGCATGTAAAAAAAAATAAAATGAAATAGTATTGCCAATCGAGAAAGTCAGTGAGGACTTTGACCTTTAGAATAAGCACTGCCAGAAATAAAATAAAGTGTCAGGGTGTTGTAAGAATTAAGTGTATTACCGAGTCTAGTGGGAAGGAATCCAGCATCTTAAATGGAGGGCACCGGAGTCTCCTGTTGATTGCGAATGACACTGCGATGCAAATCATGAGCGCTGTTTCAGACTATTCTCTTCCCCTCTTCCCAATCCAGGGATCTGTGTGTGCTCACCTAATCAAAGAAGGAGTTAAGTCTCCCAGAGATGCACAGTGACCCAAACAGCCAAGCCAGATGTCAACCCACAGACTCCTGAATAGCTGAAATCTGCTGTTGAACAATAGGAGGAGAGAAAATCCTAAGGAATCTAATATTTGATGAATGTAAGGCATTGCTTGTTAAGGCAACCGTCTGTAGGCTGGTGGGGGGAGGGAAGCAGAATAATAATTGGAAAAGGAGTATATGAGGACAGTTTTTCTGACTTAATATTTCCCTCCTTCTGCCTCTTAGAAGACTTTGAAGGTGGTGCAGTGCCTCTGCTCCATTCCTTGTATAGACAAGATGAAGGATTTGTTATTTTAAGAGCGTGGACTTTGTCAACCCCCTTTGTCTAACTCCACATTATACATAGTGAGGATCAGCTATCTTTCTCCGTGTTTATACCAGGCCATGAAATGCAACACTGGCTGATGTATGTTCCCTAGCCATCCTAAGGCCGATCGCTGATGTTCCGAGAGTATGCGAAGAACAAAATAGGACATAAATCTCTTCTTCTAAAACAAATGTTAGAGGTAATGTAACTCTTCTGTAGGAAGGGAATTTTCATTTCACCCATGTGTGACAGAAGGTCTGTTAAGTAACCAACATGCTTAGAGCTTTGAAAAGGAGTGTAGCATGGTCTCTGTGGACAATTATATTACATCTTAAACACATGAATTACCAGCAGAATAGGAGGGAGAATATATCTGAGGCCAAATGTCTCCATAAACCATCGTAATAATAAGGAGGCTGATCCTCCATGTCTCTCATTTGGACTTTCTGCAGCTGCCCATTCTGCATTGCAATGCTCATTATAAGCAGAAAAGTGGTTCTGAATTTTACTTTTAAACCACCAGCAACCGTTTTGCTGTAAAGCTGAGCCATTTATATTTTCTAAGCCTGTCCTCACAGGTATCAGAACAATACGGTGAAGAATAAAAAGAGCAATTGCCATGACTCTTCTTTGAGAGGGGTGAGTATTAACAACCCATTTGTCCCAGGGGCTCAATTGCAGTTGGAGCTAAAGGGCTCAGTGGCTGGGTAGTCCTCTGATTTGCACAAGGCCATGTGGCAAAAGACAGAGGCAGAGGCAAGGGCTGAGATCAGGAATTTGTGGCTCTCCAGGCAGAACTCCTTCCACCCTGACCTTGAAAATTCAGAATTCCAAATCCCTCTCCTCATATGCATTATTTAATAAAGAAGAACCTTTTCTTAAATATTCAAGAAGCCAGACACCTTGCATTTCTTCCCTCTGTTCTACTGTCTTAGTGATTCTCGCTCAAGAGCTAAGCCTATTTAAGTTTCCTATAATGATGCATATTGTAAAAGTTTATTACAACAGAATTTAATGGCTGGGAAGCAGAAGTCTGCAGGCTGAAACATTATATCAAAGGTAACCTTTTGATAGAAAATTCTGCAGACATGGTAAATTTAATCCGACTCAAATATTTAACTCTTCACAGTGTATTTCTCATATCTCTCTGAGGTGGGGAGAAAACAGGCTTGATTTCCCTCCTGCCTTGCATAATTATTTATACTTCTGCAAAGTGGATATAAAGTTCTTTGGAATCCCAGTGGCAGGATTTTCCATGCAATTTCTAGAGAAGCTGAGAAGTGCAGAAGGGATCAAGCAACAGAGAACTGGGGGGTAAAAATCTCCATTCTGTTACCTTAACACAGGTGTTTAGCATCATTTGGGATGCCCTAAGGAGCCTTACCTGGCCTCCAGCTGCCACTCCAGAATTGCATGGATTTCCCACAGATCTTAGGTCACACATGCCAGGCCTGTGCGGGCAATCTGAGATACCCTAGGGAATTTTGGGTGGCACCAAATTCTTATGTTTAGGCAGTTGACTCAAGCTGTGATTAGCTGGACTGCCTGATTCTGGGTGACTTCACTGAGATGAGAGAAATTTGAAGTTTCTTGTAGGTGGTCTGATTATAGCCTTTAGTTCTTGCTCAGAGGAAAACCGAGTGACTTCCATCACATAGGCTAACCTGTTTGGTAGCACTTTGGGCATCTTTTGGATCTTGCTGAGTTGGGTGTGAGCTCAGAGAAGGAGAAGAACACAGGCTCAAGTGACATCTTCAAAAACCTACGGTAGACTTCCTTGCCTCGCCTTTGCCAGTTGCATGGGATAGAAGCCCAAGAGTTGGAGAAAGGATGGCCTGGAAATCAGGATTTCTTTCTTTTCTTATCAGCTCCTGGGTGCTTGCGATAAAATCTTTTCATGGCTCCGTATCTCACCATCCTTTTCCAATAGCTGGGGGTCATGACACTGACATCCCTTCTCATGAGCTTTGACAGGTTATGGAAAAGACTGGGTGATCATCTGATTTTGGGAAAAACTGAAGAGACTGTTTGTTATCTATACTGGATATTTCATGGAAAAGCTAGATCCTGTGTGTACTTTCCCAGCTTTGGGATTGTGCTATGGATGCACAATCTTCTCCTCTAGCAAGGAAATACTGCATTCCGTTTCTCTAAGAAACAAATCGTGGGATCTGACTTGAAGTATAACCAGAAAAGAAGCACTGAAATTCTCTGAGGTGTGATTGTTACTGATCGCCATCACATTGTCATAAAGCTTCATCTAGCATATATAATAATCTGACATTTATCTTGTGAAGTCCTTGCCCACTTCGAACAAGTATTTAATTTTCTCTGTTGCTTATACTGTGGTTCAGTCCTTTCCTACTTATGTCTTCTCCTAATTACCTAGGAAACCTGTTCTGTTTCTTCTGTTACTCAGAAATTCTTCCACCGAGAATTTTCATGATCTCTAGTGCACATCCTGAGCTCCAGGTGACAAATCACCTAGAGAGGAAGCCTAAGACTTCCCATGGCCAAATGAGTGCAAATTATCTAGTCCTAGAGCAATCGGTTCTTCCATCAAAAAGGACATTGACCCCACCACTGTCAGGAATACTCACTGTATTTATGTAAAGCCAAGCTCAGTTTTCACACAGCATTTGACCTTGGCTCCTTATGGCGATGTTTATCATCTTCAATAGGTATGGCGTTAACACTATCTTAGGCTGTCTAATATGGTTATACAAAAATTATTCTAAAATTGGGAAGCTATTTTAAGAAATGGAAATACCCTTTTTGAAGGTAATTTAAACGATTTTGCATCATGCCATGAGACTGACATCAATCTCAGTTCAGGGCAGGGAGATTATTCAAAAATCCCCAGGAAAATACTGTTCTTTTCTATACATTGTTTAGATGTTTCTGGTAATATATTTAGGAGGTGAATTGAAGCAACACTCTGTAGGTTTCATTAGTCCAGCTCCCCAGTGGATTTTTGTTTCTGAGTTTAAGACTCAGAAAAAAAAAAAATCTGTTTCTGACCAAACAAATTCCCTGTTTAGTCTTTAAAAACCTTTTCAAGTGTAATGTTCTCTGGACTCTTGGTTCTCTTGGTGTGTTGGTGGTAGATAGCTTTCACAGCTAATTCTCCTTTAAGTGGAAAGAAGGCCATTTCCAGGCTCAAGGGCAGCTCATACTTATATGTTTAATTTGGTTGAATTACTTCAATTTCAATGTTCAATTTAATATACTTGTATTAATGTTCTTAATTCCTTCACGTGAGTAAAAATCTTGTCCTCATATGGACTTGCCTACATTTGATTCCAGAAAAAGTCTGCACAAAACCTTGTTCAGACTTAGCAGCATGCATCTTTGTAGCACGAAGGTGAAGGAAAGACTGGATCAGGTTAAATAGCAGGAGAGAAAGGGAATGGTGGGGGCGTACACCAGTAAAGCATACAAGAGCACGTGCGTGGTGTGCACGGACCTGTGTTCTGGGTTTGCATGGCACCCTACCTCAACTTCCTCAGTGCTGCTCACATCAATAACTGATCTCAGCATTGTGATAGGGGCTGTGAAGGATATCTGATGAAGCTCTCCTGGGGGGATAACTCATTTTTCAAAAAGGTATAAAAAGGTATTACTTTGTTACAGGAAATTCATTATACAAGACGATAGGCAAGATAGCCACCTCCTGCAGAGCAGTAATCCTTTGTCTTTAGGATATATAGGCATGCCATTATCATAGCCTCTTGTAACAGGGATGATATTCAGCAAGTGAACAGGGCTCAACTGAGCAACTGGAAAGCTTCATTTGATGTGCAAATGAAAGATCCTGTTCAATAGGGTACACATGTCCCAAGTGTGTGTACATGAAACTCCACTTAATTTCTGCCAGAGCCTGCAAATAACACAGTGTATCAGATAAAGACTGAGACCCCTTGAGGGACTGCTTATCTTAATGTCACTAGCAGGAGTAAATTGAGTTTTCAGTCTGGAAAAGCCTTTCATTCAAAGTGAACAGCTTTGACATGTGATGTAGCCCTGATTAGGGAATAAACTCATGAACCAAAGGTTGAAAATTATCATACCTCACCAAAATGAGCAGGAAGAAGCTTTCAGGTATATCCTACATGCCCGTGTCCCTGAAAACAAAGATTTTAGCAAAAAAATCCGAACAAAATATCCCTTGCTAATCTTTTCCTCACAAAGGTACATTGAAAATATCTTTGCACTCGCCCAGCATCGTGGAGGAAAGAGAAAGAAGGGAAACCTCATCCCACTAAAAGACACACAAATGTCCTGTATGTGTCTATTTCTTGCCAAACTGTGAAACTCAGACAAGCTGTTACTGTTTCCAAAGAGGCCTTGTACTTGCCAAAGATATACTCAGAACATCCTAAAATTAAGCCAGGGTGACAGATCATGTCTACACAAAGAGCATAACGCTTTAGATGATATGCCTTGAGCTTCAGTACAACATAAACAGGCCTAAGTGAAGTGGTTTAGTACAACGGGAAGAATCAGATTATGCCATTAAAAGGAACAGCCGTATGTGAAACCAAAATAATTCAGATTATGTAGTCTGCTTCTGTTTAAGACAGAGTAAAGACAAACAGCCTTGATTTTATCAGAAATACTTGGAAAAATAAAGGACTACTCAGTGGAAGTGAAGAAGTGAAGAAATCTGGTCCTACAACGTGAAACTAAATAAAACCAATCTTTCTCCCCTGAATACAGGAACTGAAAGAGTCTGTTCTTGAAAACATCTATTTTTCTATACTCAGAGGCTGTGTCAAATCATTGCCTAGTGGTAGGCAGATCAAATTCCAGCTATGTTAAGGAGTACTTGAAAGAGTAGAAACATTTGAAGTGAAATATTTACAGTTAGATCCAGGAGGATCAGGACTAATTTGTGAATCATCAAAAGGCCCAAAGGCAACCTGCATATAAGTGCTCAATTTTGTGCTTTAGTTTGCCATCATCATAAAAATTGATTCTTCCATGCTGTGTGACTAATATTTATAGGCAAGACTTACTGGTGGAATGGGGGTTGTAATAAAAGCTTTTGTCTGCCCAGGTAAGATAAGGCTCATGCACAAATTTACCGTGCTCTCGCTACTCTGTAGTAACTCTCCACAGAGTCTCTTTGTTGGTGGGATGTATTGCACGTATAAGAGTACACATCTTGCTTAAGCTGACTGGTGTCGACTCACTTGAGAATCAGTCTGCATCTAAGAAAACTATTTCACATCAAAGCATTTTCAGATGTGCCCAGTCTAGGTGCTAAGTTTTGCTTTTTGGTGGATTATTTTGGGTTTGCATAGGAGTGACTGGAAAGAGATGTTTGGCCAAAGGTTACTCATTATAACGATAAAATTTTGTCAAACACAGAGGTACAGAAGATACAGCCTGAAAATTAGAGAATTAGATTTATATAAAAATGTCCAATGAAATAAAAGGTAACATATGATGTAATTTACTAGGATAGTGACAGAGAAAACTACAGAAGTAGTAAGAGGGAATAAAAGTGAGACATGAAGGAATTCTGGCCAAAAATGGCTTTTATTTTATGGATGCAATCACCTTACATAAATAAATGTGGCTTCCTAGGCAGGGGTCAGTCTTCATTCATGCCACCATCACAGAGGTGAAGAAATGATTTCCCTAGGGAAGACACTGCAAATGACAGCAGAAAAAACCTGTGAAAAATCATTATAAAATGTGCAAGCACTGCACTATCTTGCACTATGATTTAACCCATTCCTGTACACCCGACGATAAGCCATGCTGCTTTGAAGTGTTCTTGCTCTCTTTTGTCTTTTTGATACAAACATACCAAAAGCCAGCAGGTACGGTGGGCCAAGAGGATTTTCTTTGAGCCACATCTCATGACTTTGTGGTTAAATATGAGGATTGTACAGAATCTTGATGCTGCAGGGCTGGCTGCCATTTATCGCACTAATTTCTTCTTCCTCTTCTTTTTTTCCCCCCACCCCTGCTGTGAGCACTAGTGGAAGAGGCAGAAAGCAGGGCAGTGCAGAAAGGCCCCACTGTGCTCCTTCTTCTGGAGACATGTGTTAGCTCTCCAGTGAGTATTCCGGAGCTTGCTGTTTCAAAGTCAGGCTTCTCTGTGGCATGCTGAGTGCTCTTATCCACTACCCAGGACATGCCTTGAGTCAGCTGGAATGCAAAATATGCTCGTTGGGAGTTGCAAGAAGACTGTGTCAACATTGCAGGGTTTATCATTTGGCTCTCCAGTTAATGTTCTTTTGTAGAAGTTCTTCAGTTCTCTTCTACTATGATTTGGTGCTGATTGCTGGGAAAATAATTATTTGAGTGCTGATGCTCTGTGCTAGGCTGATAGCACATGTCACAAGACACAGATTCAAAGCCTCTTAGATGTGACTCTTTTACTGGACTGCCTGAACCTCTGGAGGATGAAGGTGCTGTGATTTCATGTTCAGCTTTGAAGAGATTTGCTTTCCTCTCTTATTATTCCTGTCTGCTTATTGCCTCATAATTATATCTGGCACTTAATTGAGATGGAAGAAGAGGAGCAGCCAGATGTTGCAGTCTCCCTCATGCCTGGAGGGCTATTTAAAACCTCACTCACATTTTAAGCCCTCCTGCACTCATTTTACACAGCAAAAATTCACCACAGATGGCGTGATGGGAATCTGGTCCCTGAGGTCTTTATGCTGGTGGGGTGACTCAGGAAAGTACGAAGCCCCTGTGACAGCCTTTGTAGATAGAGAGACTTTTGAGTACTTGTTGCCTCTCTCAAGGGTGGGGTTGTCCCCACCAGTGGCCATGCCCACCTGAGAGGTCTCTTGGATAGGCATTTCCTTACCTTGCCCCTCCTGACCTTTCCCCTGTGTCCAGAGATATGACCTCCTATGTAGTGGTGTGGGGCTTGGTGAGAAGATGGAGATGCAGTTTTTAGGGGCACAGCTGGGGAGCAGGTCTGCAGAGCTGCCCCTTTAGGGTTGTGTGGTGGTTGGACAGCTGAAAGCTCCACCTTAAAGGCTCCTGCCTTAAAAGTGGTGCCATTAACTAGCACTGCCTTGTGTTAAGGTTATGTCTCTACTCTCATAAGCACTATGGCCCCTGTACCCCAGTTTTCAAAGGCGCCGAATATGCTCAGGTAACCAATTCATTCTCACAAGTCATGGGACATGTTTTCTCACACTTCTCCAGCCTGTGTTTGCACCTGTCAGAAGATCTGAATTGCGATACGGCATTTGGGAAAATGCTATTTGCAGAGCAGAAGGTATTTACCCAGCACTGGAATATTTTGCTTGATTGAGGCAGTCTTTGATCTTTTGTTCTGGGGCTTTAAGAGTCGCACATCCAGTCTCCAGCAGACCGGTAGCCGGAGCCTTTTGTAGGTAATCTCCTTTAAAAGCCAAGTCACTTTGGCTACCTCAAGGTCTGAAGATTTCTCGTTTATAAATTGCATGATTTTCTGGGAAGTGGATTCACATTTTAATCTGCATTGGAGCATCCACCTTGCAAATCCATTTAAGCAGCTTGAATTATTTGGCGAGGCACTGGAACCCCAAAGTGTGAGTTAGCTTTTCCAAGGAAGATTTTTCACTCATGCAAATTTGGGTTTCAAATACTGCCAGCAGAAAAGCAGAACAAAGAAGAAGGAACTCAACCACCTAGACAGGGATTTCTCATTACACCTGGTTGGCTTTGTTTTTCAGATTGTGAATGAACCACCGAATGAACGCGCAGAAACTCTTCCACCCTTGTAGTCCCCTATTGTGTAATGAATATACCATAATTCATTTAGAAAAATGAAAATACTGGAGGGCCCCAGGCAGCCAATTAAAAATTTTTCTTAAGTTCAGATAATGCCTCAAGATCTATTTTTATACCTGCTGACAAATTAAGTCTATACTTTTTTCCTTCCTGAATGTAATTCTTGCACGGTTAAGCACACAGTAACTTTCCACTGCTTTGCTCTGATGTTTTACTGTTTCATGAGTTAAAATACCGCAATTCACAAAGAAATGGACCAACAAGACAGGTAGCCAGGTAGGTGCATTATTCTTCTGCAGTCAGATGCCTCATGAATCACTGCTCTTGTAACAATTTTAATTAACTTAATATATTTCCCATCAGGAATTTAAAACAAACAACCATCTCAGAGGGAGTTACTGACTTTGTGCGCCTCTCACAAACAGCAATATGCATACAGGAGAAGGAAGAGTTTAGGGAAACTGCTTTAAGAAGCATTGTGTCTCTAGAGCTGCCTCTTTCACAGCTCCCCTTCTACCTCCAGCTCCTGCTTATGCAGCATTACTAATTTACCTTGACAATTGACACTCGTCGTGTTTCCAGCAACAAAATCCGTAGTGACACAGTGACTTAGCGTTTCTGTGTTTGCAGGGAGAGCAAAGGGAATTGTGCCGTGTGCTGCTGCCTGACCCTCATTATGTATTGCATCTGTTCTGGCTGGGTGCTGCAAGAAGCACTAATTCCTCTCTTGCCATCTGCCTGAAATTGTCATAGTCCTTCAAAGCCGCAGACGCATTTTGTGTTGTTCCATACAATTTATGCATTTAATTAGGACTCTCAGAATCTTTTGGGTCACGTGCCCTGGCTGTAAGGTAGAAGGTAATGCAAGAGGGTGTGCAGCCTCTCCCCTGCCCTGTGGGTGTCCGGGTGCCAAATCCTTCTGATGTCTCTTGGGTGGGAGAGAGGCTCTGGGTCTGTGCTGTGCACAGCGTGGGGTCCTGCTCATGGAGGGGCACAGAGGGAGTGCTGGAGTCCTGAAGCCGTCCCATGTCACCTGGCAGCTCAGCAACACCACTAGTCCTGTCCTGCCACCTTTGCACTTTCTAAAATAAACTCAGGGACAGGAACCTGGCCTGTTATCTCTGCTCTGAGAGATTGTCCCAGGGCTTAGGTTCGAGGAGAGGGTGAGGGAAGGAGGAGGAGGAATCCCTCTGCTTCAAAATTCAGCTTTAATTACTGCCTGTCCCCTGCATGGCTTCCACCCTCATGGCTGGCATGGGCTTCAAACAAGGGCTATGGGTGAAGCCTCCAAAGTTAAATCAAAGTTAAATCACCAGTAAATGGGAAGCCCTGGTGAGAGCAGCTCCCACGCTGATGGCAGTGGAGGGGTATACGAGCAAGCAGCCCGCCCATCCATCCATCCATCCATCCATCCATCCACCCTTGCTGTCACCATCACTGCCTTTGGGAACTCACTGCTTCTAGCCCAGCCTTTCAGTGAAGGCACCATGGAGAAACAGCTAGCAGCAGAGAGTATTTTTATTTTACGTCATCTCCAGAGAATCTCCTTCAGCGCTGGACACCACCGCAGGGCCAGGTTGTCAGCAGCTCGATGGGACACAGACATGGCACAGGGAGGCCTGATCTGCCTTAGTCTGTCCCGGGAGAAATCCCATTTATCTTCTCTCTAGCCTGCTCTGACACAAAGGGTCTGACCTTACCTGGCACCTCCTTGTCTTGGCAGCTGCCACCAGCGTGGGAGTGCCCCGAGGCCACAGTACCTGGGCAAGGGGTGGGGGCAAGGCAGTGCTGCAGAAAGTGACTGTAAACCTTTATGTGGACACTCTCTCTGTCTTGGGAAATCCCTGAGCTACAAACTCTTGTTACAGGATAAGGCTGTGTTTTCTGCACAAATATCTCAGTATGTTCTGTCTCGAGTCATACTAGTCTGCCAGCATTCTCCTTTGGCCCATCTCACGGGGCCCTGGGCTGGATGATCTTCTCATCCTGACTTGGCCAGGGATAGCAAGCTGCTCTGCACCTGGCATTTCCCAGCAAGGCAAATAATGGCTAATGAGCTCACTGCTGACATTAAATATTTCAGAAGGTATTTTTAAAAAATAATTATATTTGTTTATAATTATATCTATAAAAAAATTATAATTCTGTTTGCTTCCAAAGGAAATAAAGCTATGAAAGCCACTGCATGGACTTTACATAGGGACCTCTGAGAGAATGAATTTGTAGGCTACAAATTTGTAGATGGGTTTTTATTGCTTTTATCTGTTAGATTACAAATAAAAGCTTTGACACGGGTAAATGGAGTCATGCATGTGTAAAATTAGTGAGGAAATTCTCAAAAGTCCAGTAATTGACAAATGCACTAGGTCACACCTGTGTAGCTGAGTTACTGCAGTATACATTATATTAAACATATTGAATTACCTAATTTTGAAAAGATCAGCAGACACGTGTGGTTGTCTGGGTTTTTCCTGATAGGGAATGGCTGGGAGGTGTCAGGGTGTGCTCCTCTGAAGGATACAGGGGCGAGAGGTGTCCTCCATGGGGAGTGGCTCCCTGCCACCAGGACTGTGTTATTTACTGTCACAGGAACCACTGGGCATGGAGAGAGGCGTGGATAGCCCTCTGTGGGACGTGGTGGCATGGACACCACCCCGCACAGCCCAGCAGAGCTGCTGCCATTGCCCCTGCCAAGTTGTCCAGCTGAACATCAGGAGGCTTTTCCCCCTTCCCTCTGGGAATAATTAAGATTTTTCCTAAAGCAGGCCTGGTGAGGAAGTGGGTTTGCCACAGGTCATTTGGAAACATTTGCTAATGACCTCCTTGGTTCCAGTGCTGAATGCTAATTTACATTATGAATTTCACTCGATGGCTGTGCTTTCTGCCAGAAATGCTGACTCAAGATGCCATGAGGTGAAGCCGTTTGAGCTAGCAGAGATATTTAGTAAATCTGCTAAAGGCTGCACTAATCAGGAAAGAAAGGGATAAAAATTCTGATTAGAAGTGACATCATTTTACTTAATGTAATTTTTGAAATGCTTTTAAGGACAGCATCACACAGAAGCTTCATACAGTATCTGCATCCTAAAGCTAAGCTGTTAAAAAAACCTCGCATATAATATCCAAATCTAATCTTACCATGCCAGCCAGCAAGTTTCCAGGAAAAGGAGTGGGGATCTGTAATTTAATAGCATTCAGTATAATGTGCAACTGATGCCAAGAGAAGAAAATGTAGAATTAGCTGTACTAACTTTGAAGGGCCTGAAACAAAGGGGGAATATGCATGAATAGCTGGAGATTCCTCAGATAATAGTAATGTCATAAATTTAGAATATTATAACATACTTTGTAAAGCAAAGTAATTTCATATTCCAAGTAGAGAGCAAATATAAAGAGCTTTCCTAAAGCGTACTGTAGATTAATGAATTTCAAACAGGAACATCAAAGTAAATCTAACAATAACACTGCCACAAATAAAAAATATGATGGGAAGCAGTTAAAATATAAAGACAAAGGGCCAATTTTTTCTCTCATTATCCTGGTGTAAATCCAGCGTAACTTCGTAAATCTCCTCTGTGACTCTGGGTCTAGAGATGGGAGTGACAAAGAACAGAATTTGATTCATGCTTACATTAAAAGAATATAGAGCTATGAAAGAAAAAGCCTGAGGGTTTTTAGGAGATGAGAGATCTTGAAAGCAGGGAGAGGAATGCTCTGGAGGAAATGCTCGGAAAGGCACAGCTGTCTTTTGCTACGGCGTGGTATTATCCCTGCTGTAGGATCCCCATCCACATCCTGGCAAATGCTGATCTGCAAAGCACAGGAGGAGTTGCTCCAAAACCCAGCGGATCAAAAGGGACCTGAAAGAGACGGACAACTTGTGTGGGGCTTGAAAACATTCAGAGCTGGGGGAGAATGTAAAGCATCCTCATGAACATGGCTTTGCTCCTAGAGAAGGAAGAGGAGGGACCCCCAAGACAGCTGTCCCCTGGGTCATCTCTGCGTGTGCTGCTGATGCCAGTGTGCAGAGCTGCAGGTGGAGGGGGCTCGGGCTGGCTGTGGTGCAAAGCCGTGTGGGGCAGCCGTGGTGCACAGCCCCTCTGACTGGGGCAGCCCCATGGGTGACGGAACTGCAGCCACGTAGGGGGCGAGTGCAGGGACCTCCAGGCTGGGACTTACACGCCAAGGGAAGCAGGCAGGGGGGGTTACCTGACCCATCGTGACCAAGGCACCTTCTGTTTCCAGTGTCAACCACTTCGAACCAGCTGCAGCTTTGCCCTGAGGTGGCTGAGCAGATGGATGATCTCCCTCTGCTACAGGGCTGATTTGAGGGGAATCACTGGGTCATATGCCACCACTGCTGCCTCCAAGACTCCTGCCTCTCCCCAAGAAGTGGAAAGGAAATGAAGGAGGTAGTTTTTGCATCCCCAGAGTCATTGGTAATGCGTGAGACACCTGAACATTTCAGCTGAAATGAATAAATATGCACATGCATCCACTTACTGGGGTGACTTAGCAAATCCATCCAGACAGTAAGATACTGAAGCCTGCACACAATGAACATAACTAAATATTTTTGCTGGAAGCTGTTCAATTGTTACCATCAGGGAAAGCACGGTTAAGGCTGACATGTCCTCTCCCTTCTGTTAGCTTTATTCTCTCTTCTAGTGCCTCTGCCATAACAAGCACGTATACACATACATAAAAAAGAAGGCTGGGTAATGATGGGACTTGGCATGACACACTATTTGGGTTCTGCGGCAACCTACTGAAGTGCCACTTGCCAGGTTGCTATTCAACCTGAAGAGATCAGGCAGTCAGTGTATCACATAGCAAAGGATTGCTAAAAAATAGAGAGGACTTGTGTCAAACTCGGAGGAAGTATTGATTGAAGCCAGAAGCGGAGTTAGTGCTTCCTTCAGTGTTTCTAATCTGTCTAAATGACCCGCACAAAGAAGCCAGCTGCAGACTTCTTACATTTGCTCTTACCTGTAAGTGAAGAGCAGGCAGCAAAAAAAAAAAAATCAAAGGGATGTCAGATGTGCTGTGAAACTGGGTCACTGCACAGCAAATGGAATTTTATGTGAAAATATAAAGAAAATGGTGGGTAAAAACATGAAATACATGAAGCTAATGAGAACAGCTCACAAAGCAAAGCCTTTGGAGCAGCAGTTGCCTGGTTTACCAAAAGAACTGAACATTTGAGAAATCAGTTTCCAGGAAATAAATCCAAACCTGAGACGCTGCTAAGATATCTGGCCACAGCAGTGGACTCTTCAGTGCGGAAGCATTGTTTTCATCATATGGGCTATGGCCAGGGAGCGGATAAGCAGGATATGGCACCTGCTCGGATTTCCTTGCATTTCCTCATTTTCAGTTGCTGTAGCCAGTCTTCTGAAGGTGAAGAAAACTGAATTTAGTCCTTT
Source organism: Mohoua ochrocephala (assembly GCA_013398855.1). Lineage (NCBI taxonomy): Eukaryota > Metazoa > Chordata > Aves > Passeriformes > Acanthizidae > Mohoua > Mohoua ochrocephala. The sequence goes on from VZTA01013360.1 coordinate 67,169, forward strand.
TTCTGGGGAGAGCTGCAGAAGCTTGTGTCCATTAAGGCAAGGGGAAAGGACCCTGCGAGGCCTTGGGAGAAATCCCATTACAAAGGCAGTGGGGAATTTTAAAACATCCGTTTTAAAAGTTCTGTTAATATCCAGTGTAGCACTTTATCGAACAAAGAGCTCCTTGTTAAGAGCTGTCAGCTGCTCCAGGGGACTGGGAGGAGGACATAGGGCAGGTCTGGAGCAGGCGAATTTCCCTGGTACACAGTGGGAGGTTTGGGGATGCTGCATGCACTCCCTGATATGAATATGCAGTTGCAGGTCAAGAAGTTCTTTGGGATTTGACTGAGGAATGTCAGATGGAAAACTGGGGAAATTAATTTTAAATGGAAAACTGTGAGAACTTATTTTTTCTCCTTCTTATTTCCAGATCACGGTATTTAAGTTCAGGAGTAACTCCAGGACATTTCTTCTGAGTGGGTGGGACACTGCATGCCAAGTTTCAGCAGTAATGGGGCGGATGAGTTGGGAACACACCTGCACATTCCTCTTCTTTAGTCCAGTGCCAGAGGACTTCTGGGGTGGGATGTAGTGTTGGGCTAGAGGGCGGCGAGGCTGGTAAAAGTAAGAATCTGCATGACCTAAAGTGGAAGTAGCCCCCAACAGGTAGAGAATGGAAGGAGAGGTGGTGTGTACCAGGTGTCTTCATCACAAAACTAGGTCTCTGTGCACATACAAACAGAACAAAACATATTTTCAGTAGGCATTCCAAGCTAAAGCCATCGAGGTAGAAACACACTGGTGTTACTCGGTAAATCATAAGCTGCCTTCTTGGAGGAAATAGAGCGTTAAATAGAAAAGCTAAGTGAACTCTGATGAACCAAATGGCCTAGGCTTGTTCCATCATTTTTTATTAATTGCACCAGGTGGCTCATTTTGTGTCTCTGAGAGTAGATCTGAAGGCTCTGCTCTTTCTCTGAATTGTCACTTGGGCTCTGATTACTGGAAGGCTAAGGTGACGGTGACAAGCCATCCTCCCCAGGTGTTCTCTGGTAGAGAGGTTTAGAAGGAGAAGAAGGACCACCACATGGATACAGAATATGCAGAAGCTGCCAGAATGATGCACAAATGGAGGCTCGAGGGGACACAGGGTTTACTGCCCCTCAGGAACAGAGTGAGGCTGTTGGGGTGTGCCAGAAATTGCTGCTGGCTTTTTCTGTATTGCTTCCTCCTGAGGGCAAGATGGCTTTCAGATAGATTCTTACCCAGACATGGGGGTAAGTGGGTGGGGGACAGACAGCAAATGCCCTTCTGCATCAAGCCTGAGTTCAGAACTCCCCTTGTCTTTATTTTAAAAGAGGCTTTTTGCCATCAATTGTAGGTGAACAAGTTTTTCCTCAGCCTTCAGCTTCTTTGTTGCACTCACCTCAGATGCTGCCAAGCCACCAGAGCGATGACAGTTTGTCCTTTAGATGGAGGATGTCAGTTGCCAATGCAGAGTATTGATTTCTGCTGATTGCTAATGAGTAGGTGGAACTGTAACTTTGCGTGGAGAAATTGAGCTGATTCAGGCAATTGGAAGTGTTGCTCAGGCCAGTGGAAATTTCCTAGCTAGCATTTAGCCGTGAGCTTCTTTGGTACAGGAAATTCCCTAGGGAAAACGTCTCACCCTCTCCTTGCCTTGGTCTCTGAAGCAGGTTTGCGTGAGACTGGTACCTCACCCTAGCCTAGGGCAGGGAATTCAAAGGAGGGGATCAGCCCTCACATCAGAATATGAAACTACATGACATATTCATATTTTTAAAGCAACTACTTCTGATCTGTTGGAAGTTCATCTGCCTTCAGAGTAGTATTTACATGGATAATGTAGTGCACCTCCAAGGGTAGGCAAGCAGACACCTCCCATTCAGCCTGATTTTCATGGATATTATATCTGCACCAACAGTTCGCTTTAAACCCCAACCCCTGATCTGTGTGGAGTAATTTCTGACTGGTCTTGAAAATACCTCTTCACCCTTTGCTGGAATAGAACTCAACTGTACCAAAAAAAAAGAAAAGTAAAAAAAGAAAAGACTGCTTAATGCAAGATGCAAGCAGGACAAAAAATCCCTCTATACGAGTTCTAAGCAATGTATCCTCTGTCATCTCTTGAGATTTATTCAGCTAAATTCTGATATTTTGATGTATCTCCTCTGTGCTTTGAGATATTTTTCTCCCTGTCAGCAAGTCACACCTTAAGCAATACAGATTCTTTGCAATTAACCAGCATTTTGAAGAGTCAGTTTCTCCCCTCCTTCCCTCTCTGCAGTCTTCATCTGGTATTATGATTGCAAAGTCAGTGGCGACTGGAAAACTAATCCTGTTAACCTCACTGTAGGATTTCTGAATTAACTTTCTAAAAAGGAGAAGAATCTTACTTCTTACTGCATGTTGAGACTTCAGAATTACTCCCTTCCCTTGAGCCATACTGCTTTCACATCCCACAAATGGATGCTGCATAAAACTTAAGACAGGTATTCATGTTAACAACACTAGTCAAAAATCATATTAGGATGTCAGTATGGTCATGTGGGATAAGACTAGTGCTCCAGCTGATCAGGATCCACCTTCACCTGCTCTAAAATAACTTTTAAATTGATTATCTGTGCAACCTGATCTAGTGGGAGGTGTCCCTGCCCACGGCAATGGGGCTTGGGATCTGTCGTGGGTTTGGGCTGATTAAATACCCAGCACCAACAAACTATTTACTTATATGCCTCTGCCATGATAAGCAGAGAAGGGGAACCAAAAATCCAGCTTTTGTGGGGGGCAAGAATAAGGATTATTGAGGAAAAAACGGAAGAGCTTTAAGGCAAAACAGGCTCAAACTTGGTAATCTAAAGAGAATTTATTACTAACAGAAATAACAGTGAAAGAATAGAATTATGGGGAATTAGAGCAAGCTTCCAGAACAATCCCTTATTCCCAGTACCTCCCTCTTTCCAATCCACCAATATACCAATATACACAAGGGAAACAAAAGAACATGAGGTTTGGTCAGTACACTCATTTTTAAGAGTCTTTCTCTAAGGAAAAGAGTTCCTTTTCTGTGTATGCCATGGGACTCTCCCCACAGAAGATAGTCCTCG